>AWOL01S0190122.1:746-17307 GCA_000715115.1 Nicotiana otophora | reverse complement strand
TTCAAACTTGAAAGATTATAGTGGTTTATTGAGGTTATCGGCTTGCCTATTATTGAGATATGCGTCATCACGACATGGAATTTTGGGTTATGACATATGGAGAAGGGCTCGATAAGCTTGCCCAACACAAGACAAGAATACAAGCCAAAGCGTCACATCACCCAGGCACAATTCGAAAATTCAGTGGGTACTAGGAATCCTCAAACATTAGACCATAACCATACTAGTAAAAGCATAATTACCAACCCAATGAACCTTGGCATGACCACAACAAGGAAGGATCCTAATAACCCTAAGATCCAAAAGGCGGATCATTGCCCAGAAAACAATCCAAGTTTACTTGCCAATAAGCCAAAACATACCTTTACACAAGTGGACATAGTAAATACCTTGAAACCTAGAAATCAAGCTAGCCTTAAAGAGGCAATCATAGGACAAACTAGTGACCCCAAAAGCATTAACTCTCTGATTAAATCCAGTTTAGAAAGCAATCCAATAGAAGACCCCATAGTATCTATGGACATTGAAACAACCATAGACCTTGAGGAATTCATCGAGGCATTAATAAAAGACAAGACCTCGCCCCTCAANTCATCACGACATGGAATTTTGGGTCATGACAGATGGAGAAGGGCTCGATAAGCTTGCCCAACACAAGACAAGAATACAAGCCAAAGCCTCACATCACCCAGGCACAATTCGAAAATTCAGTGGGTACTAGGAATCCTCAAACATTAGACCATAACCATACTAGTAAAAGCATAATTACCAACCCAATGAACCTTGGCATGACCACAACAAGGAAGGATCCTAATAACCCTAAGATCCAAAATGCGGATCATTGCCCAGAAAACAATCCAAGTTTACTTGCCAATAAGCCAAAACATACCTTTACACAAGTGGACATAGTAAATACCTTGAAACCTAGAAATCAAGCTAGCCTTAAAGAGGCAATCATAGGACAAACTAGTGACCCCAAAAGCATTAACTCTCTGATTAAATCCAGTTTAGAAAGCAATCCAATAGAAGACCCCATAGCATCTATGGACATTGAAACAACCATAGACCTTGAGGAATTCATCGAGGCATTAATAAAAGAAAAGACCTCGCCCCTCAAGATGGACAACCTTCCCTTAAATAGCTATTTTAGTACAATGGCCAGCCACCCTATTATAGAACATGGAGACAAGGATCCAAATAATAGTCACCATCTAATTAATTCCCAGGATACTCGGCCACCAAAACAAGGACCAATGGACCATCAGAGACACTACAAACTCAACTCCCTTAACAAATATGATCCAAACATAAGCTCATTTGGGCCAGTTCAAGCAAAAGAATTAACAAAGCAAAACTAACACATTACACTAATAGACCAAAATGCCAAAACTACCACCATACAACCAGAACAGGAGAATGAACAGAGCAAGAAGGAATGTATGGATAATGGAGAACCAGCATGCACGAAATAATACAAGGGAGGTCCCTCCACTGAATACAACTCAAACTCCTCTAATTTACTCGACGATGCCCATTCATCAAAACCATGTTCCACAATCATGGCTGGAGCACGGGTTAATGGGGCATGCTTTGAGCATAAGCTTACAACTCAATAGGCAAAACATAGTGGTCCAGATAGAGGACCTAAGCTATCTAGCACAGATAGTTTCGGAGGGGTTTCAGCTAGGTATGAACAACATCATGAACTTGCCATGGTATTACATGCTTCACCATCACCCATAGTCCTTTTCCATACACCCAAGCCCAGGATTCACCCGTCTCCATGGAATCAACAACCATGGGGATACCCAAGCTCACACGCCTAGAATCCCTCCAACCTATTCAATATGCAGATGCCACTCTTCCCCAACCCTCAAAACCCACCAACCCCAGCTCCAATGTACCAAACCAATCCAGAACACCTAATGAACACACACACGATCCATACAACAAACCATGCACCCTCACTGAACCATGCACAGACCATACACACACCCCTAACACATGATGTCAACAATAATATACAACCACCAGCAGAGATACATAATGTACCAGTGCTTACACCAACTCCACAACAGGATCAGAACCAAACAAGGATGGAAAAGGAGTAAAAAGAGTAAGAAATGCCAACAGAAAGAGTAGTGGAGCATGGACTATAGAGGTACGCAAAAACAATGGTGTTCATGGCAAGAAGAGAAAAAAGATTCATCTTAAGTTGCCCGGTGGATTTGAGGAAATGCTCAATCACTATAAGGAAGCTAAACCCACCGGAAATATACCAATATGCTGTAGTGATGGTTCCAACAATGTTCACACACTATTGGATGAACCAAGAGGGCAACATGAGCCAACACAGTACTCAAATGAGCCAAAGGAGGGTGTCTTTAACCCAAAACACTAGTATGAATATCATCATTTGGAATTGTAGGGGTGCAAGTAATGTTGATTTTAGAAGAGCTTTTCGTTCGATGCTAGATTACCATCGACCTAATGTAGTAGCTTTATTGTAAACCAATCTCGAAGATCACCATAACATGGTGCATGACTTTGGCTTCTCCAGTTTAATTCAGATTCCATCTCACGGAAGCTCAGGTGGCATGGCACTCATGTGGAATAGCGAAGATACCTTAATAGACCAAATCAGAGGCACGAATCAGGAGATATATGCCATGGTAAAGGTAAACAATTCGAACAATTATTGGCTTCTTACAGTTATTTATGCTAGCAATCTATTAGAGGAAAGACTTATTTTATGGGACAGTTTTAAAACAGTAGCAAACAACTACAAAGGCCCTTGGTTAGTAGTAGGAGACTTTAACAAGGTAACACGAGCTTCAGAAAAATTTAGAGGGCTCCCTGTTAATAATAATAGACTTACCCGTTTTAATAATTGTCTTAACTATTGCAATCTCTTGGATTTAGGGTACAAGGGTCCTAAGTATACCTGGACTAATAAAAGAAAACAATGCAAAACCCTAATCATGGTAAGATTGGATAGATTTTTAGCAAATGCGGATTGGATTAATCTATTCTAAGAAGCGAGTGTCAAACACCTTATTAGGACCCACTCCAACCATTTCCCTATTAAACTAGACCTTCACAAAAAAATTAGCACTAGTAATAAAATTTTTAGAATCGAGTCTATGTGGATGTCGCACCCTAGTTTCAAAAGTATAGTCAAGGAAACATGGGATAACCATTTAGACATCCTTAAAGCAATCGAGGAATTTATAGATAGGGTTAAGGAATGGAATAATAATACTTTTGAAAATATATTTAGGAAAAATAATACCATTATTGCTAGATTACATGGTATTTAGAATCCACCAAAATACACCACTAGCAATTTCCTTATCAGCCTAAAAAATGACCTTATTGAAGAGTATAATAATATAATGAGATTAAAGAAAGAGTTTTGGAAGCTCAAATCTAGAATTCAATGGATCCAAGAAGGAGATGCGAATACTAATTTCTTCCAGATAACTACGTTACAAAGAAGGAGAAAGAAACGCATCCTAAGTCTAAAAGATAAGGGTGGGAACTATTCACGACCAAAAAGATATAAAGGCTATCATTACTAATTTCTACCTTAATTTATACTCTATAGAACAAGTCTTATCCTACAGGAAGAATATCTACATGTCCTATAATGCAACAATTAACGATACTGATCACCATTTATTAACTGACACCCCCTCTGAGAAAGAAATTAAGAATGCCCTCTTTTCATTCAAACCTTTTAAAGCCCCGGGGCGTGATGGTTTATACCCTTTTTTTTATCAAAGACATTGGGAGGAGACTAGTATGAACCTGGTAAGCTTTTGCAGGGATTTTATTACCTCTAAATATACACCTGAAGACATGAAAAACACCTACATTTGCTTAATCCCAAAATATCAAAATGCGGAGATCATAAGGCAATACAGACCCATTAGCCTTTGTAACAATGCGTACAAAGTTTTCACAAAAATAGTAGTCAATAGGATAAAACCCTATCTTGCTAATATTATTCACCCCACCCAAACTAGCTTCATCAAAGGAAGAAGCGCGGCAGATAATGCCATTATAGTACAAGAAGCTTCCCCCTACCTTAAAAACCTTAAAGGGAAAAAATAAAAAATGATGATCAAAATAGATTTGGAGAAAGCCTTTGATAAGATTGAATGATCCTTTATTAGGTTCTCCTTAATATCCCTGAATTTCCCTAAGGATCTCATAGACCTCATCATGGCCTGCATTTACACCACAAACACTTCTATTCTTGTCAATGGGACCATAATAGATTTCTTTAAACCAACAAGAGAAATTAGACAATGTGACCCTTTATCTCCCTACTTATTTATCATCTGCATGGAAATGCTATCCGGATTCATAGACCAAGAAATTGACTGTTGCAGATGGGACCCCATTAGAATTAGTCCTAGGGGACTATCTATATCAAATCTTTTCTTTGCATACGACTTTATTCTACTAATGGAAGTCAACCCAAAAAGTTGCAATTCTCTCATCAATACACTCGACAAATTCTGCACAATATCAGAGCAATCCATAAATTTCAACAAATCCAAAATCTTATTTTCAAATAATACACCACCTGACTTGAGAAACCTTTATAGTAATAAACTATCAATAAAGGCTGCCAACAACCACGGCAAGTACTTAGAATTCCCAGTGATCAATACTAGACCATCCAAAAAGGATTTTCAATTCATAATAGATCGAATGAATAACAGACTTAGGGGATGTAAAACTAAGTTTCTTAGTAGTGCTGGTAGAGCAACCCTTATAAAATCAATCCTGGCTGCCATCCCAAATCATATTATGCAAATATATAACCTCCCCAAGGCTACGCTAGATAATATGGACACAATCCAGAGGAATTTTCTATGGGGGACTACTGAGCAAAAAAACAATATCACTTAGTTAGGTGGGATATTGCCACACGACCAAAGAATCAGGAGGGCCTTGGGCTCCATAAAGCAGCTTGGAAAAATAGCTCCTTCCAGGCAGCCTTGGCTTGGAGATATAGGAAAAGCAATGATTCTCTTTGGGCTAATATATTACAGAATAAGTATGATAGGAAAAAATTACCGATAATTAATAATGCCAATAAAAGCTTAGGCTCTCATACTTGGAAAAATACCAAGAAAGGAACTATTATCTACAAGCAAGCCCCAAATGGTTGGTTGGAGATGGAAAATCAATAAACCTTTGGCACGATAATTGGGTTAATCAAGCAGGCCCACTAAGGAATTACGTACAGGGCCCCCTTACACAAAAGGAAGTAGACCAAACTTTGAACTCTATAATAAACAAAGATTCTTACAACTTTACGAACATGTCCATTGTCCTGCCTGAAGAAGTAACCAATAAGATTCATAGTACTTATATCAAGCAAAATCACCCTAAAAAGGATACTTTTGATTGGAGCTCTAGGAATCATAACACTTTCTCAAACAAAGCTGCTTATGAGCTCATATCTAGCCAAGAGAACTATGAAGGGACAAATCACGATTGGATATGAAAAACTAACACGCTTAATAAGTTAAAACATTTCTTATGGACAGTCGCTCTCAACAGACTCCTTACAACTCACATGCTCGCTAGGTGAAATATTTGCCCCAATGAAAATTATTCCATTTGTGGCATCGAAGAAGAGGACATCGTGCATGTTTTCTTCGGTTGTGTCTAATCTAAGGGAATATGGGCACAAACATGCATTAATCATAATTATCCCCAAGGCCAGAACTCTAATGATACCATGTTTAACTGGCTGAGAGACCAATTAAAAACTAAAAAACCTTATAACGTCTACGTCAATTAGTCCGAATTACTCCCATTCTTACTATGGTATATATAGTCCACTAGAAATGATATAACTTTCCGGAATAACAAATCCTATCCAAATATCAATATCCCAGTTAATAGGGTAATAGAATTCGTGTTCGCAACAAACAAGATTTCTAGAAATCCTAGGAAAAGCACCATCCTTATTAAGTGGGAACCTCCAATTGACGGTTTCTATAAACTTAACATAGATGGGGCTTGTGCTGGTAATCCAGAGAAGGGGGTATAGGGAGGGTATTTAGGGACAGTAATAAAAAATAGATCCTGAGTTTTAGCATGAGCATGAAGCACGCGACAAAAATCTACATGGAAACACTAGCGTTGCTTTATGGGGTTAAATTAGCCATTGAAAGGGGCTTGCTGCCAATAGTTATTGAAACAGATTGCGAAGAACTTATTAACCTACTGACTAACAATGACTGTCTCTATCAAAAATTGATTGATGATTGCAGGTCCCTATTGAGGAGCGCGAGTGATCCGTCGCTGAAGCATGTGTTCCGAGAAGCTAATGGAGTAGCAGACCAATTAGCGAAGAATGCATGCAAAATGGACATTTTTGGAAAATTGTTTACTTATCTTGTGCCGCCCGCTTTTGTTTGTACTACTTTTGAAAGAGATGAAATAGGTACCCTGCTACCTAAGAATATCTCTGTTTGTAATACCTCCTGAAGCAAATATTATAAATAAATGTCTTTTATTACCCAAAAAAAAAAAACTCTTTAATCCAAATTCAGCAGTTGACATATGTAAGTGATAGTTTTTTTTCAATCATTAACCACTTAAACTTTCTCATTGCTTTTTGTTGGCATTTAATTTGTTTCGAAAACGGTAAAAATGTGAGATTGCAAATTTAATTAAAGTAACCCTTCAGGAAAATAGATTATTTTCTAAAATAAGCTTTCTAAAATTGCATTCCATAGAAGAGCATTATATATCGATAATAATTTGTATTTTCAAAATTATTTTTGCTTATAAGGTACTTTCGTAAATCTATATCTATATCTATATCTATATCTATATAATCTATCTAAATCTATCTATATTATTATAAAAGCACGAATATTTTACGCTAAATATTAAACGACAAAAATATTCTTAAAATATTAATAGCCTTTTATGCCCTTAAATAACTAAAATATTTGTTTAATGAATCAAGTTGAAGGTGGATGTAATTGTAATATTCAAAATATTATCAATTTCGATTTAAAGTACAACTTTTGTTCTAATTGCAATATAGTGCCAATCAAAACCTCCTACAAAGTTAGTTGAGTTCTAATTGTGATATGAATCAAATATCACTCTAAAGTTTGCAAAATAGTTGACTTGCCGACATGCTGTGATGACCCAATATGTCATCTTTAATTTTAAGCGTTCATTTTTGTATTCTGAGATCTTGAATAGCACCTTTTAGTATTCCTCGACTTGTGTGCGCAGTCCGTAAATTATTTCGGAAAGTTTTATGCGAACAATTAATTAAAATGTGAAATGGAGCTTCAAAACTCATTTGAGTTGACTTCACTCAACGTTTTGAGTAAACGGACTCAGATCAATATTTTGACAGTTCTGATAGGTCCGTATTGTGATATGGGACTTGGGCGTATGCCCGTAATCGAATTCGGAGGTCCCTAGCTCGAATTATCGCCATTTAACGAAAACTATAAATCCAAGGGCTAAAGATTTCCAAAGTTTGACCGTGAATTTGATTTTATTGATATCAGATTCGGATTGAGATTTCAAGAGTTGAAATAGCTCCATTATGTCATTTATAACTTGTGNGAGAAGCTAATGGAGTAGCAGACCAATTAGCGAAGAATGCATGCAAAATGGACATTTTTGGAAAATTGTTTACTTATCTTGTGCCACCCGCTTTTGTTTGTACTACTTTTGAAAGAGATGAAATAGGTACCCTGCTACCTAAGAATATCTCTGTTTGTAATACCTCCTGAAGCTAATATTATAAATAAATGTCTTTTATTACCAAAACAAAACTCTTTAATCCAAATTCAGCAGTTGACATATGTAAGTGATAGTTTTTTTTCAATCATTAACCACTTAAACTTTCTCATTGCTTTTTGTTGGCATTTAATTTGTTTCGAAAACGGTAAAAATGTGAGATTGCAAATTTAATTAAAGTAACCCTTCAGGAAAATAGATTTTTTTCTAAAATAAGCTTTCTAAAATTGCATTCCATAGAAGAGCATTATATATCGATAATAATTTGTATTTTCACAATTATTTTTGCTTATAAGGTACTTTCGTAAATCTATATCTATATCTATATCTATATCTATATCTATATCTATATAATCTATCTAAATCTATCTATATTATTATAAAAGCACGAATATTTTACGCTAAATATTGAACGACAAAAATATTCTTAAAATATTATTAGCCTTTTATGCCCTTAAATAACTAAAATATTTGTTTAATGAATCAAGTTGAAGGTGGATGTAATTGTAATATTCAAAATATTATCAATTTCGATTTAAAGTACAACTTTTGTTCTAATTGCAATATAGTGCCGATCAAAACCTCCTACAAAGTTAGTTGAGTTCTAATTGTGATATGAATCAAATATCACTCTAAAGTTTGCAAAATAGTTGGCTTGCCGACATGCTGTGATGACCCAATATGCATTCATTTTTGTATTGTGAGATCTTGAATAGCACCTTTCAGCATTCCTCGACTTGTGTGCGCAGTCCGTAAATTATTTTGGAAAGTTTTATGCGAAAAATTGATTAAAATGTGAAATGGAGCTTTAAAACTCATTTGAGTTGACTTCACTCAACGTTTTGAGTAAACGGACTTAGATCAATATTTTGACAGTTCTGATAGGTCCGTATCGTGATATGGGACTTGGGCGTATGCCCGTAATCGAATTCGGAGGTCCCTAGCTCGAATTATCGCCATTTAACGAAAACTATAAATCTAAGGGCTAAAAATTTTCAAAGTTTGACCGTGAATTTGATTTTATTGATATCAGATTCGGATTGAGATTTCAAGAGTTGAAATAGCTCCATTATGTCATTTATAACTTGTGTGACAAATTTGAAATCATTCAGGATTCATTTAATACGTTTAGGCACGATTTTTGTAAAGTGAAAAGTTTGAAACTCATAAGTCCGAATCGAGTTGTGATTTGTAGTTTCAACGTGATTTGAGACCCCGAGTAAGTCCGTATTATGGTATGGGACTTGTTGGAATATTCAAACGAGGTCCCGAGATGCTCGAGTGAGTTTCAGACGAGTTTCAGACCATTATTGTAAAAATTGGCAGGTCTGGTTCTGGTGTTTCGCACCTGCGAAGCTTTGTCACGGCCCAAAACCCAACTAGTCATGATGGCACCTAACCCAACCCGTTAGGTAAGCCAATTATCCACCATCCAATTCCAATAACAATTATTAAAGTAATTTAAGTAAAGAAAAATCTAAATCTTATACATTCTCCAAGAACTGGTAGTACAAATCATGACTTTCTAAGAATAGAGTATACAAAGCTGGTATGAAGTAATACATCATCTGTTTGAAAAGTACATAAGTAAAGTTTTATGAATCTAAGGCTACCATGAACAAGAGGCAGCTACAACCGGAACGCAAGTACCTCTTCAGATCCAGCTCCTAACAAACACAGCAACATCAGCAGCTAACATTTGCACGCAAGGTGCAGAAGTGTAGTATGAGTATAACCGACCCCATGTACTTAATAAGTAACAAACCTAACCTTAGGTTGAAAGTAGTGATAAGCTTGTACCAATCTCAGAGTCCAACTTCCATAACCAACAATAGTTCATAACAATATAAAACAAGTAATACTCGAAGTAACTCAGAGATAAAATGCTCAGCTAAATCATGATTTCTAAAAATAGTTCTGCCTTTCAAGTATATCAGTGAAAACGTAAATCGTTTACCGAAGTTGCCATAAATATGAGTAAGTTTTAAAACAATAATTTTCCCAAAAATCCTTTAAATGATAATTAAGATGTCTCATTTTCTTTCCAGATAACCAGTGTAAAACAAATGCATCACTATGCCCATATGTCAACACGTGTGAGAAATCATGAATGACGTAATACCGTACATCATAAAGAAAATACATCTATATGCTTGTATGTCATGTGTGCATGTCAATGCAATGTATCTCAAAGATGAACTCATATACTCACACTCTCAGAGTACTCAATCTCACTTTCTCACACATTTCACTCATCATGCTCAATCACTTGATACTGTATATGGCCAATCCGGCCCAGGGAAGATCCATCCCGGAATATACACATCAACTGATCATCACTCACTCACTACCGAGTAGGGCCAATCTAGCCCGTGGAGAAGATCCATCTCCAGGTATACAATGCTTCGGACAAGATTCATATCCAGGGAAGATCCATCCCTCAATAATATCAACCATGCTCACTGGGGTTGTACAATCTATGGAGGGGCTCCTTCAGCCCAAGCGCTATAAACCGCACGGACAACTCACGTGCTATAGTACAATATCAGAATCAATCAGGCCCTTGATCTCACTCAGTCATCAATCTCTCCAGTCTCTCTCTCACGGGCTCCCAATATCATGAAACTAGCCCGGAAATGATGATATGATGTATCAATAATTAACAACAGAGACTGACATATGATATGCAATGAAATGAGTATGACTGCGTATATTTCAATTTAAACAATAATTCACAGCAATATGACCTCTATGGGTCTCAATAATACCGGCACATAGCCTCAGCATGATTTTTAATATGATTCTCAGCTCAATTTCTTTAACACATAAAACTGCATGGAAAATGCCAAGATTATTTAACTACAAAATTCCACGAAAATAATTACATCACAATTTCTATGGTGCACGCCCATACGCCCGTCACCAGCATGTGCGCCACCTCCAAACAATTCATATAATACGTATATTCAGGGTTCATACCCTCATCTCCAAGATTAGAAGAGTTTCTTACCTCGAACAAGATAATACCAATGCCGAGCAAGCTAAACAATGCTCAAGAAATTCCATTCTGCGCATATCTACTTCCGAACAGCTCGAATCTAGTCACAATTAATTTGATTCAGTCCACACAATTATACGAATTATCAAAATACTAATATTTTCTCAAAAAATCCGAAATTACACTCCAAAAATCGCCCGTGGGGCCCGCATCTCGGAATTTGACAAAACTCACAAAATCCGATAACTCATCCAATTACAAGTTCAACCATACTAATTTCACTCAATTTCGACTCCAAATCGATGTTCAAAACTCAAAAATTCGTTTTATGAAATTATAGGAATATCTTTAGATTTCTCGTGAAGATTCGATAATCATACACCAAAAATGAAGATTAATTCATGAAATATAATCATAAGGGAGTCAAGAACACTTACCCCAAGTTGTATGGAAACATTCCTCTCCAAAATCACCCAAACCGAGCTCCAAAATTCGAAAATGAGTGAAAATATCGAACCCTCGAACTTAAAGGGTTCTGCCCAGGCTTTTCGCACCTGCGGAGCCTGGGCTCGCACCTGCGCACCCGCTTCTGCAGAATAATATCGCACCTGCGTTGTCCGGCTTCCTCACCATTTTCCGCTTCTGCGAATCCCTACCCGCATCTGCATAATTGCAAGTGCAAAAATCCCATCGCACCTGCGACCTCTGCTGACACCCTCCAACTCCGAACCTTCGCTCGAGCTGCCGCACCTGCGGCCAAGACCCTCGCAGGTGCGGTCATACCAGAAGGGCTACAGGTTCAGCAACCTCACAACTCCAATTTTTGATCCGTTAATCTTCCGGAACTCGCCCGAGGCACCCGGGACCTCAACCAAATACACCAACAAGTCCTAAAATATACCACAGACCTACTTGAGGCCTCAAATCACATCAAAATGACGAATCATACCCTAATTCAAAATCTATGAACTTTGAACTTCAAAATTTTATATCTTGTGACGAAACACATCAAATCAATCCGGAATGACTTCAAATTTTGCGCACAAGTCATAATTGACATAACGAAGCTATTCCCATTTCCAGAATCAGATTCCGACCCCGATATCAAAAAGTCAACCCCTAGGTCAAACTTTCCAATAATTTAACTTTCGCCATTTCAAGACTAATTCCACTACGGACCTCCAAATAATTTTCTGGCCGCGCTCTTAAGTCCAAAATCACCATACGGAGCTACTGGAATCATCAGAACTCGAATCCAAGGTTGTTTACACATAGATCAATATCCGGTCAACTTTTCCAACTTAAGATTTCCATTTAAGAGACTAAGTGTCTCATTTCACTCTAAATTCTCACCGGACCCGAACTAACTAACCCGATAAGTCATACAATGGCTATAAAGCACAAACGGAGCAGTAAATGGGGGAACAAGGCTGAAATGCTCAAAACGACCGGTTGGGTCGTTACATTCTCCCCCACTTAAACATGCGTTCGTCCTCGAACGTGCCAAGAGTTGTTTCCAAGCCATCAAATCATTATTCCATATTACCACGCACGTACCTGAGGGTGATCCCACATCACCCTATTCTATATAGGCCTGACAACACAATACAACTGAAAATCATTAATTTAACCGTAGCCCATAAACTTAGAACCCAAATTTCCAACATCCAGAATTCTTTTCAAGATACGAATCTCATATCTACACATTGTATAAGTCTGAACAAGTTGTATCAAGCCATAACCATAACCCCAAATATAATCACGTAACATACTACACAACTCACATGCTCGCGGCACCATTCCCGATCACTATAACTACTCAAACCAACCGGTACTGGTATTAAACCCATATCAGACAAAACCTCATTCCAAAACCTTTGTACACTGTTGATAATAAAAGAAACACGTAGAATCTCCTAACCCCTTATCAGATTAACAAGTCATGGAGCTTTCTCGCCCCAACCAGAACCATAATCACTTTCTAAGCCGACTTTCAATATTATCCTCCCAATCACACCGCAATCAAACCTGATAGTACTCATTCTAGGTCCAATGACCTTATCTTATCAAATACCAGTTACTCTACTGACATGTCACACCAATACTACCCAGAGCCACAGACCATGCCATCCATGCACCAATACGCAACAATTCAAATGTACTTAGTCATGGAAAATGACTCAAATGAGAGAACTGCCCCTCAAGATTAACAAGTACCACCACAACTGCAATGTTATAATCGCATCACACATAGTAGGACCAAGACACACGAATCTAACACAAAGGATCATATCCCAACATTGCCCCTCTACAATGCGTGACCATCTAAAACACCGATCCATATGAAATACCTCAAGCCACAATGCTCAAAATCAACAACTACACGTAATTCGACATCAAGTACACGAAATGCATGACCATAACCATGGAGAGGCAAATGACACAATGCCATACAAAACCTGAAAGAGCCTAACCAATACGCAATCGATCATGCAATACCCGAATACCCATCTCGCTCAAATTCTGCCATAAGTCCCCCAATAGAACCGCACCATGGGTGCATATAACTAATGAATCACAACTCCTCGTAGCATAGAAGTGTAACTCACATATCATTTCTGAACACGAATAAGCTTAACATCAACCGAATGGCACATTCCTTAACAGTAGCAGTATGGAGCCAACCAATCCGACTCGGTGTAGAACACACATCCTAATTGGGCCTACCAATGGACCCCCAAATCAATTCTGGTCACCCATAAATAGATAAATGACCCTCTAAAAATCCACATCGACTGAATCATAATGCATACTATTATCTGGCCAGCTTCGGCCACGACTTCACAGTCCACAACCATGAAACAATCTGTTCCTGAAAACTCCCAATCTCTAAATCCATAGAACACATGAATCACCATTTTTTATTCCATCTCCACAACCCGAATGTCTAACATATCTCTCATACATGATCATCCCACGAGGAATACTTCTCCCATTCTTTCGTGCCACCTAACAACGTTTTAAAATCAGCAGTCGATCAACCAGGAGAGTGCAGCAACACCTATGAAATATCCATGATTCAAAACGTAGTGCGCCTTCTGAAATGTACACTCTACTCACGCAATACCAATTAGTTATAGCATTTATCTAAACCTCGAAAACCGTTCATGCACTCTAAGAATTTATGACCTCCCTTTCAAAACTAAACTGTGACCTGACACACGCAAACCTTAATCCCACACAACACACCACATGTATCATGCCATCATATGAAGCATACGAGAATCCCATTATCATTCGGAGTCACAAGTAGAATACATATCCGATCAGCTAGAGGCTTAAGTCATTGATGGAAATCCGATAACACTTTTTCTTACGGGGGGAACGAAATCAAAGAATATATAGACTAGTAGATACCCTCTATGTAGTACTCTATCTAGGGCGATCGATGAAGCCTTCCATTTGATCTCATCCAGAAGAAAATCACACTACTCAACATGCTCCTCACGCCGGTAGGAAATATCCATCTCAAATCGTGGTAGAAATCCTCGAGAATGCCTTAGGATCCATTTGGACATAATCAAGCCATTAGAACTGAATCTCTCTAACTCAATTAAGCCACGTAGGTCGCCAAACCCAAGAGTATTGCCACAAAGTACCTGTAGAAAACCCCCACATCATAAGCACCCAAAGAAGCGATCATATCCATTACCATACTGATCTAACCTACCACCAAGCTGTCCTATTTCTCCGAATCCCTTCCGAATTTGTCTTCAAATTGATACATCTCCTTGCTAAAACACCACGATCTTTTACCATAATTCACCCCACGAACCCTAGCATAGAACCACAACGCTCTAAGGCCCATAAGCAATTGTATTCTTCTTAAGCACCTTCATAAATACCACAACTGTAACACTCACTCTGAAAATACCTTATGTGAATTTAAAAATTTTCTTCTTACCTTCCTTATACAAAAATGTAGAATTCATAGACATACGGAACTTTCGCAAGTCCAGGCACCATCAAATGCAAGTCTCGGATTTTATTCATATACAAGTCCGGAGAAATTCTCAATTGCTATAAATAAACCTCGAACCTATTGGAACTTTCTTGAGAGTCTCCCCCTTTGTGCAAATCCAAATTACACCGCCCAAATGGGCCAAAAGACACGTGCCCCATTAACACAACAACACTCAAAGAAGTAACTCTACTTTAATACCACCTATCAAACTCATACTCCGTGCGCACTATATCATTCACAAATATCAACTCACTCATCCCACGATTTTTATATACTCCTAAAGCGCAATATAATCCGTATCTAGAAATTTTCTTACTCGAGTTATTCTCGAACTCCACCTCTGCAAGTCATAACTAACCCACAAGTATGCCTCAGCCCAAAATTAAACCTTTACATATAACCATGAAATTGAATTGTCAATAGCAGACTCCCCCACTTGGCTCAAAGCCATAGATTAAAACACTCAATAACTCACGATACCCATACTCTATTACTGCCTTAATACCGCAGTCAGTTCAACAAAAATTCTTTTCAAGCTCATACCACGCCAACCATAAAAATACCTCAATCATCCGCTAAGCTCGCATCCATTCCCTTAACACTCAAATCAACTTTCTCAACCAGATTCAAATTTAAGTCTCAACACATATGCCCTGCTGGCAGAAAAGAAACTCTCTATTCACATCATAAGGAACACACCTATGTAGATTACTCCGCAGGGGAGAACCTACCTGCTAGCCTCAAATTAATATCTTGTTATACTCTTTCGCAGTCATAATTACTATGCAATTACTTAGTCTATCCGATTCCAACTCATTAACCAGACATGAGAATTTAATTTGTCCCACAATTTAACAATGTGAAAGACCCTTCAAAGCGTTCATACTCGAGACTGTACGTCACATCAAAACGAAAGTCAAGCACCCAATGGTCCCTCCTTTACATTTCAAGGAAACACTTCTCGTCACATTTAAATCGTCTTAACATATCCCGCAGTTACATCATACTCATCACAAAGCTATTTCACCGCTCTTCGAGCCACAAATTCCACTCGTAGGGACATTACCGGACATATGAGTCCAAATGTACAAGTTACAACTGAAGCTACCGAGCTTAAGCTGCGGTCTAAGCATAGCCTCAAGTCCTCCAGACTGGCCTATCATCAAAACACAGAATACACATTTCGAACCTCGTTCATAGAATCACAAGCCGGCGATGCACAACTGATACCGAGTGCTCACATGCGCACATGAATGCGTGGAAGGAATCCAAAGAGTTATGTTTCAAGTTGAATCAATTATGCACGATAAGGAAAGAAAGATGGAAAATTATCCTAAATACCTTGTAGCCTCTCGAAGATAAGTATGTACGTCATCATACCAATCTGCAATACTCTACTAGACACTTGCTCATGAATTATAGAATCTATGAACCTAGAGCTCTGATACCAATTTGTCACGATCCAAAATCCAACTAGTCGTGATGGAACCTAACCTAACCCACTAGTTAAGCCAATTATCCACCATCCAATTTCAATAACAATTATTAAAGAAATTTAAGTAAAGAAAAATCTAAATCTTATACATTCCCCAAGAACTGGTAGTACAAATCATGAGCTTTTAAGAATAGAGTATACAAAGCTGGTATGAAGTAATACATCATCTGTTTGAAAAGCACATAAATAGAGTTTTATGAATCTAAGGCTACCATGAACAAGAGGCAGCTACAACCGGAACGCA
>AWOL01S0190104.1:0-24161 GCA_000715115.1 Nicotiana otophora | reverse complement strand
GACACATGCCACGCGAATGCGTAGACCAAAAGGTTAGGGGTCCCCAACTGCCTCACTCCTCTTTGCGAACGCGACACCACTCCCATGTTCGCGATGCACACACAGACCATACCTTCACATTTGCGTCCTCTTCTTCGCGAATGCGAAGAAAAAAATTCTGAGCTCACAAACACCCTTCATGAACGCGAGGCTCCTCTCGCGAATGCGTAAGAGGAAACTAGAAAAACACAGCTGCAGACATCAGCCATCAACCAAGGTCCAAAAATGATTCGTTAACCATCCGAAACTCACCTGAAGCCCCCGAGACCTCAACCAAACATACAAATCAGTCCTAAAATACCATACAAACTTAGTCGAGCCGTCAAATCATATCAAACAACAACAAAAACATGAACCACCCTCCAAACTTTAAATTTCTAAAACCGATGTTGAAACCTATCAAATCATGTCTGATTGACCTCAAATTTTGCACAAAAGTCAAATTCAACATTACAGACCTACTCCAACTTCCGGAATCAGAATCCGACCCCGATATCAAAAAGTCCATTTCTGGTCAAAATCTCCAAAAATTCGACTTTGGCATTTCAAGTCTAATTCTACTACGAACGTCCAAATCACAATCCGGATGCGCTCCTAAGTCCAAAATCACCTAACGGAGCTAACAGAACCATCAAAATTCAAATCCAAGGTCGTTTGCATATAAGTCAACATCCAGTCAACTTTTCCAACTTAAGCTTTTAAATAAGATACTAAGTGTCTCAATTCATTCTGAAATCGCTCCGGACCCGAACCAACTAACCCGATAAATCATAATACAATTGTAGAACACAAGGAAGCATAAAATGGGGGAAATGAGGCTACAACTCTCGAAACGACCGACCGGGTCCTTACACCAGGAGTTATGCCGACACAGCCTGTTGTTCCAGTCCAGCCCTTGGTTAGTACAGTAGCATCTAAGGAGGAACATCTTAGTCTTTCGAGGATCAATAAGTATCACCCTCCTACTTTAAGTGGTTTGGCTTCGGAGGATGCCCATGGGTTTCTAGAAGAGTGCCACCGTATTTTTCGCACTATGGCTATTGTGGAGACAAGTAGGGTTGCTTTTACTATATTCCAGCTTAAGGGAATGGTATATTAGTGGTTGCAAATTTATGGGTTTGGTAGTCCGGCCGATGCAGCTTCACTTTCATAGACTCAGTTTTAAGAGGTGTTCTTGAGAGAGTTTGTTCCCCAGACTCTTCGGGATGCATGGTGCGCTGAGTTTGAGCAGCTGCGCCAGGGTACTATGTAAGCAGTAGAGTATGCCATTAGATTCAGTGATTTGTCCAGACATGCACCCACTTTGGTTTCTCAGTTAGAGAGGAAGTCTGCAGGTTCATTGAGGGACTCAGTCGAGCTATCCTGTTCAGCATGGCTTGAGAGTTGGAATCGGATGTTCCATTTCAGCAGGTAGTAGAGATCGCTCATTAATTAGAGGGCATGTGGGACCAGCATAGAGAGGGAATACATGGTCAGGAGAGAGAGGACATGGAGGCTAAGAGGCCTCGTAAACTGGGAGGATCTACTGGTCCCTATTTTGGGGGGCGGGGTACGACATGGTAGAAGTTTTGTGGGTCAGCCAATTTCAATTTACACTTCAGGCTTTTTGCGCTGTTTCAGGTACCCATGGGTCTCAGGGTGCCCATACTTGACAGCTTCCATAGCCACATCAGGGAGCGGTTACTTTGAGTGTGGAGATACCATCCACATGGTAAGAGATTTTCCCAGACTCCGGACAGATGTATCACAACGGGGCACTCTGGATATGAGTTCTACTCCAGTTGCTGAAATCGCTGCATTGCCAGCTTGGGGTGCAGGTTAGGCGAGTAGAGGGAGCCCAATAGGGAGAGGCCCGGCCTGTTGATGTGTTTTCTATGGTAGGGCTGAGGCTGTTGCATCAGATGATGTCACACAGGTATGGTTTAGATTTGTTATAGAGCAGCATCATTTGTATTTTATTTCAGTTCTGCTTATCGGGGTGAGTCCTCCTATTTTGCTTCACATATGGGTGAGTTTCATGATTTTGTACTCCGCTTATGTGTTTACCCCTGCTGGGAGATTCTATAGTGGTAGCCCATGTCTATTGTTTTAGTTTTTTCATTTTTAGGGCTGTGAGACTAGACGTGACTTTCTACTACTCATTATAGAAGTTTTGATGTGATTTCGGGGTGGTTGGTTATGATTTGTGGTTTAGATGCTCTACTAGAATGGAGAGTTCATTACGTATTGTGATTTTTTATCACAAAATGGAATTAGTGGAAGGCTCCGGTTGGTATGATGTGTATACCACTTGTGATTCAGAGTTGGGGATGCGATCCTCGCATTTTTATGAGATTTGATATGTTTGAACCGAGCTGCGTGCCGTGGTGGAGTTATATTAGGATGAGATCCTTGTGATTTTGTCATATACTTGATTCTCCCTTGTGGAATTAATTCATAGTATGCTGCTGATAGGGAGTTGTGTCTGTCGGGCTTGTTTGATAGTTTTCTATTATGTGTTTCTCCATGCATATTTAGTCATAGTCGCGTTGTGCTTATTGGGTTTTATCTTACGAGGTGTGTGCCAAGGTGGCGTTAAATGTGACTTGTTGATTCGGGAGAATAGCTATGAGGTATCCATGCCTCTTTCATTATTGCTAGTATTGTGAAGGTTTGAAACGAGGTGTTAACTGAGATGAGGCTAATTGCCGGTGTTGTATTTGATTATGGGCAGCTGTTGTGATCAGTGATATTGTTATAGGCATATGTGTGATATGTTATGATGTGTGGTTGTAATGTGTGAGTGTAGGCATGAGTTGTTTGTGATGACCCGATAGGTGATCTAGAGTTTTAGACCTTAATTATATTTTTCAAAGCCTTCATTAGGTCCTTTAAGCCTTTTTCGATTTGCGTGTGTAGTCCGCTTTTATGTTAAAAATGGATAAAGTAAGAAATTTGCCTTTAATATCTATTTGAGTTGACTTCTGTCAACGTTTTGAGCAAACGGACCCAGATCCGTGTTTTGACGGTCCTAGTGGGTCCGTATCGTGATTTGGGACTTGGGCGTATGCCCAGAATCGAATTCTGAGGTCCCTAGCTCGGGTTTTCGTATTTTGTTGAAAAATTGAAGTTTAAAGGCTTAATGACTTAGAAGGTTCGACCAATGTTTGACTTTGTTGATACCGCATTCGTATTTTGGTTCCGGAACCCGGTATAGGTTCATTACTATATTTATGACTTATCTTTCAAATTTGATGAGAAATGGAGTTGGTTTGACGTGATTAGGACGTCCGGTTGTTAAAATAGAAGTTTTAAAGTTTCTAGAAAATTTCATTTAATTTTGGTGTTCATAGTTCTAGGTGTTATTTTGGCTATTTGATCATGCAAACAAGTTCGTATGATATTTTTAAACTTTTGTGAATATTTGATTTGGAGCCCCGTGGCTTCGAGCGAGTTTTGGATAGGCTATAGAGTGGTTTGGACTTAGAAAACATAGCTGGTGTGCTTCAGTTCTGGTGCAGTTCCTCAAACCCCACCATTGCGAGGTCATGCCTCGGATTTGTGACTCTGTAGAACTCCTGTCAGGTTTGCAATTGCGAGATACTTCCTCGCAATTGCGAAGAATAGCTGGGCACCACAGATTCGCATTTGCGACCAAACTCTTCGCAATTGCGAAGTGGGGCTGGGGGGACAGAGTTCGCAATTGTGATCAAATTGTCGCATTTGCGGGATGGCCACTATTCGATTTGCGAACAAATCATCGCAATTGCGATGATAGCAGAAATGCTGGGACTTCACATTTGCGAAGTAAACCTCGCATTTGTGGGTTCGCAATGGTTGTAATTGCGACATTTGCAACCGGTCAAAAACTGAGTTAGACGGGATTTCTCTCATTTCTTTAAATGTTCAAACCTAGAGAACCCTAGAGGCGATTTGCCCAAGTGCACTTCTTCCGAAATTCATTGGTAAGTAATTCTAACCTATTTTCTTTCAATATTTCATTACATTTCATAAGATTTCAACCTAAAATCTAGGATTTTCATGGTGGAAATTTGGGGTTTGGGAAGAATTAGTGATTTTTGTAAAATTGGAATTTCGACCTAAAATTAAGGTCGGACTTTGAAAAAAATTACATAACCGGGCTCGGGGGTGAATGTGTAATCGGGTTTTGGTCCGAATTTCGGGTTTGGACCAAGCGGGCCAGGGAGTTGACTTTTGTTGACTTTTTTAATAATGACCTAAATTGAACCTTTTCCATTCGTGGGTAGTTCCTAAGGCTTATTTTGAATCGTTTGGTTGATAATTTGCTAGATTTGGCTGGTTCGGAGGCTTGTTCGAAAGGCAAATCCGTGGTTGAGCTTTGAGTTGGTCGTTGGAGCGAGGTAAGTGTCATGGTTAACCTTTACTTGAAGGATTAGGACTTGTTTGCCTATTTTCTACATGTTTAGATGTTGGGTACAATGTATATGTGAGGTGACGAGTACTTATGCGTTGTTGTTGGGTCAAAGCATGCGGGTGGGGCTTGTTTTCTTGTGATTTATTTATTTCTTTGATCGTGATATTTATGTCTAGACTAGTTAATTACTAAATTGATCATTCTTTTCGCATTTATAAGCTATTTGAGATAATTGAGTATTGTTTTCCAAAGTTGAGGTTGGTATTGTGGAAACATTGTTGATGTGAGGCATGTTCTTTCTTATTCTATCTCCCTTTTGCTATATGTTCATTGTTACATGATAAGGGAGAGTGTTAATGCACGAAGGCTGATGCCGTGCCATATGAAAGTTTTAATGTACGAAGGGCGATACCGCGCCGTATGTATTGATTTATGATGAAAGTGAGAGTAAAAGCACGAAGGGTGATGCCGTGCCGTTATTATTGTTTCATAGTGAGGTTGAGAGTAAAAGCACGAAGGGTGATGCCGTGCCGTTTTTATTGTTTCATAGTGAGGTTGAGAGTAAAAGCACGAAGGGTGATGCCGTCCAGTTATGTTCATTATGTTTATTCGCTTTGCTGGTTAAAGACTTATTGACTGTTTCTTGTTATCATTCCATGTGGTGTTTATCGTATCTTGTACCCCTTTCGCATGTCCCCTCCCAAAATCACATGTTTAGCTTTTATTTATTGTTATTTTCTACGTATATTGTTATCTGCACAAGTTTATTTTATGTGGGTGTCTTGTCATAGCCTCGTCATTACCTCGTCGAGGTTAGGCTCGACACTTACAGAGTACATTAGGTCGGTTGTACTCATAGCTGCACATTGGTCCCAAATGTCCGTTAGGCATTACAACTCGGATTTGCGTTTGGCGACTCGAGGCAGATCTGCTGGAGACCTTGAAGTCCCCTTCCGTTTCCCTATTTTTCTGTTCTTTTCGCTCAAGACAGTTGTATTTATTTCAAACCCTATTTGTAGAGACTGTAGAAGCTCATGAATTGTGACTCCAGATCCAGGTTTTAGTTAGATATTATTGGTTTCTTATGTTATTCCGCACCAGTTTTAGCATCATTTTAGCTTATTTGATTTTTCTTATTGAATGTGGGAATTTCGAGTTGTGACAAGTTGGTATCAGAGCACTAGGTTCCCTATTTCTCACAAGTCACGGGGAGGCTTAGTAGAGTTTGGAAGATTGGTACGGAGACGTCTGTACTTATCTTCCAGAGGCTATGAAGTTTAGGAAATAATTTCACTTCTATTCTTCTCTATCGTGCGATTTTATTCTATCATTGCTGATTGAACTCTTCTATTCTTGTCCTCCTGCAGATGGCGGGAACATGTGCTACATCTTCAGCTGGACAGCAGTCGGAGCCCCTAGTGCCAGCTCCTACGAGGGGCAGAGGTCGAGGCCGAGAACGCGCCAGAGGTCGAGGCAGAGGCAAAGCTCAGCCTAGAGCCCGAGCAGCAGCACCATGAGGGGAGCATCTGGTGGATTTTGAGGAGGAGGTTCCAGCTCAGACTTTACATGTTGGACCAGCTCAGGTCCAGGAGAGGTTCATCGCCACCCCAGTGCTTCAGGACGCTCTAGTCTGTTTTGGTGGGCCTTACGGAGAGTGTGGCCTAGGCCGGTACATTTCCTAAGGCACCAGCCGTCTCTCAGGCTGGGAAGGTAGCACAGACTCCCGCTACTCATACTCCGGAGTAGATGGCTCCCGAGTATCAGACCCTAGCAACCCCGCCAGTTGGGGTAGTTCAGCCAATTGTTGCGGTATAGGCCGGTGATGGACCCGCCATGTATTCTGAGGCTTTGTAGAGATTGGACAAGTTTACTAAGCTCTTTCCAATTCACTTCAGTGGTGCACCTTCAGAGGACCCACATGATTATCTTGACAGCTGCCATGATGTGCTGCGGAACACGGGTATAGTTGAGACCAATGGGGTCGATTTTGCTATATTTCAGATGACGGGTTCCGCCAAGAAACGGTGGAGGGACTACATATTGACCAGACCAGTTGGGTCACCTGCTCTTACTTGGGACCAGTTCTCTCAGATCTTCCTAGAGAAGTTCCTCCCTATCACATTGAGAGAGGATTACCACCGGTAGTTCAAGCATCTCCATCAAGGCAGTATGATTGTTACTCAATACGAGACCCGTTTTGTGGATCTAGTCTGTCATGCTCTTTATTTTCTTCCTACTGAGAGGGATTGGGTGAGGAGGTTTATATATGGACTCGCTCAACCTATCAGGCTTTAGATGGACAAGGAGAGTGGGGGTGAGATATCTTTTCAGGCGGCTGCCAATGTCGCCAGGTGGATCGAGTTGGTTATTACACATGAGAGAGGGCAGGGGTCTGATAATAGGCCTCGTCATTCCGGTGGGTTCAGTGGTGCCTCGTCTGGAGACATGGGTACTTTTGGTAAAGGCCATCCTCCTAGGCCATTTCATGTAACACTCCGGGTATCTCACAGTGCTTCAGGTGGTCACGACCCTCATTTGACTCATCCCGATCAGCTAGCCTACAGTGCCCCACCAGCTCCTATTAGTGCACCTCCGCTCCAGAGTTTTCAGGGTGGTTACTCAGGTCGACAGGGTAAGTTTTAGGGTCAGCTGCCACAGCACCCGAGGTCCTGTTATACTTATGGTGACACGAGGCACATTGCTAGATTTGTTTCCCCGGGCACCAGGGAGCTCACTGCAGCAGGGTTCTCGTGCCATGGTTCCGGCACCGGTTGATACACCGCCTGCTCAGCCAGCCAGAGCTAGAGATCAGGCCATTAGATGTGGAGGCCAGCCAGTTAGAGGCCGTCCTAGAAATGTGGTTCAGAGTGGTGGGGCCCAGTCTTGATGTTATGCTTTCCCAGCCAGGCCTAAGGCTGAGTCATCTGACGCTGTTATCACAGGTATTGTTTCAGTTTGCCATAGGGATGCTTCAATTCTATTTGATCTAGGATCTACTTATTCCAATGTGTCATCCTATTTTCCTTAGTATCTGGTTGTGCCTCGTGATTATTTCGGTGCTCCTGTGTATGTGTCCACACATGTGGGAGATTCTATTATTGTAGACCGTGTCTATCGTTCATGTGTGGTTATTATTGGGAGTCTCAAGACTAGCGTAGATCTCCTACTTCTCGATATGGTAGATTTTGATGTCATCTTGGGTATGGATTAGCTGTCACCTTATCATGCTATATTGGATTGTGATGCCAGGACGATGACCTTAGCCTTGCCGGGGTTGCCTCGATTAGAGTGGAGGGGGACTTCTGTCAATTCTACCAGCAGGGTTATCTCTTATGCGAAGGCTGGGCAAATGGTCGAGAAGGGGTGTCTAGCTTATTTGGATTATGTCCGTGATTCTAGTGCAGAGGTTCCTTCCATGGATTCAGTACCAATTGTTCGTGAGTTTCCAGAGTTGTTTCCTGCAGATCTGCTAGGGATGCCACCCGATAGAGATATTGACTTCTGTATTGATTTAGCTCCGGGCACTCAGCCCGTTTCTATTCCGCCATACTGTATGGCCCCGCCAGAGTTGAAGGAATTGAAGGAGCAGTTGCAAGATTACTTGTTAAGGGCTTTATTAGGCCTAGTGTCTTTCCCTAGGGTGCGCTTGTATTGTTTATTAAGAAAATAGATGGATCGATGAGGATGTGCATAGATTATCGGCAGTTGAACAAAGTCAACATCAAGAACAAGTATCCATTCCCGAGGATTGATGACTTATTTAATTAGCTTCAGGGTGCCAAGGTATTTTCCAAGATTGATTTGAGGTCTGTCTACCATCAGTTAAGGATTAGGGAATCCGTTGTCCCTAAGACAACTTTTCACACTCGGTAAGGGCATTATGAGTTTCTAGTGATGTCCTTTCGGTTGACAAATGCCCCGGTAGCATTTACAGATTTGATGAACCGAGTGTTCAAGCCTTATTTGGATTCTTTTGTGATTGTGTTTATTGATGATATATTGATCTATTCCCACAGTCGAGAGGAGCACGAGCTACATATTCAGATTGTACTTTAGACTTTGAGGGATAGCTAGCTATATGCCAAGTTTTCATAGTGAAAGTTTTGGTTGGACTCAGTCGCTTTCTAGGGGCACGTATTATCGATAGAGGGCATTCATGTGGATCCTAAGAAGATTGAGGCAATTCAGAACTGGCCTAGACCTACTTTAGCTATGAAGATCCGTAGTTTCTTTGGTTTGGTGGGTTATTACCGTCGGTTTGTGGAGGGGCTTTTGTCTATAGCAGCCCCATTGACGTGATTGACCCAGAATGGTGCCCCGTTCAGATGGTCAGACAAGTGAGAGGCGATCTTTCAGAATCTCAAGACTGCTTTGACTACAACACCAGCGTTGGTAAAGCCCATAGGTTTAGGATCTTATACGGTATATTGTGATGCATCTCGTGTTGGACTCGGTGTAGTATTAATGCACTATGGCAGAGTGATTGCATATGCGTCGTGATAGTTTAAGGTTCATGAGAAGAATTACCATGTCCATGACTTGGAGCTGGCAGCCATTGTTCATGCACTGAAGATTTGGAGGCACTATCTTTACGGCGTGTCGTACGAGGTTTTCACGGATCATCGGAGCCTTCAGTATTTGTTCAAACAAAAGGATCTCAATTTGAGGCAGAGGAGGTGGTTGGAGCTACTGAAAGACTATGATATCACCATCTAGTATCATCCCAAGAATGCCAATGTGGTTGCCGATGCCTTTAGTAGAAAGGCAGTGAGTATGGGCAGCCTTGCGTACATTCCAGTCGGTGAGAGACCGCTTGCATAAAATGTTTAGACTTTGACCAACCAGTTCATGAGGTTGGATGTTTCAGAGCCCAGTCGTGTTCTAACTCATAGAGTCGCTCGGTCTTCCTTGTTTGAGCGTACCAGTGAGTGGCAGTATGATGACCCTCATCTGCTTGTCCTTAGAGACACACTACGGCACGGTGGTGACAAGCAGGTTACTGTTGGAGATGATGGAGTTTGAGGATGTAGGGTCGTATTTGTGTGACCAATGTAGATGGACTTCGTGAGTTGATTCTTGAGGAGGCCCAGAGTTCCAAGTATTCTATTCATCTGGGTGCCGCCAAGATGTATCAGGACTTACGGCAACATTATTGGTGGAGGAGGATGAAGAAGGATATAGTGGCATATGTAGCTCGGTGTCTAAATTGTCAGCAAGTAAAGTGTGAGCATCAGAGACCTGGTGGTTTGCTTCAGAAGTTAGAGATTCCTGAGTTGAAGTGGGAGCATATGACTAGGATTTTGTTGTTGGACTCCCACGGACTCAGAGGAAGTTCGATGCGGGTTATTGTGGACAGGCTGACCAAGTCAGCGTATTTCATTCTTGTGGCAGTTACCTATTCTTTGGAGCGGTTGGCTGAGATCTACATCCGCGAGATTGTCCGTCTTCACGGTGTGCCCGTGTCTATTATTTATGATCGAGGTACGCAGTTCACCTCGCACTTTTTGAGAGTAATACAGTGTGAGTTGGGCACGCAGGTTGAGTTAAGAACAACATTTCATCCTCAGACGGATGCACAGTCCGAGCGCACTATTCAAAGATTGGAGGATAGGTTCCTTGCTTGTGTTATAGACTTTAGAGGTTCGTGGGATCAGTTCTTGCCACATGCGGAGTTTGGCTACAACAACAGATATCAATCGAGCATTCAGATGGACCCCTATGAGGCATTATACGGGAGGCGGTGCCATTCGCCAGTTGGATGGTTTGAGTCGGGGAAGGCTCGGCTGTTAGGTACAGATTTGGTACAGGATGCCTTAGATAAGGTCAAGATTATTTAGGATCGACTTCGCACAGCTCAGTCCAGGCAGAAGAGTTATGCCGACCGTAGAGTTCGTGATGTTGCATTCATGTCAGAGAGAGGCTATTGCTTCGGTTCACCCATGAAGGATGTGATGAGGTTTGGAAAGAAGGGCAAGTTGAGCCCTAGGTACACCGACCCCTTTGAGATTCTAGAGAGAGTGAGTGAGGTGGCTTACTGGATCGCATTGCCACCTAGTTTATCAGCAGTCCATCTAGTGTTCCATGTGTCTATGCTTTAGAAGTATCACGGTGATCCGTCCAATAAGGAGGAGCCGGTGGCTATTCTAACCCGACAGGTTCGACAGTTGAGGTCTAAGAGTTATCCTTCAGTTCGAGTACAGTGGAGGGATCAACCCGTCGAGCCAGCTACTTGGGAGTCCGAATCAGATATGCTGAGTAGATATCCATACCATTTCACCAGCCCAAGTACTTTTCTATGTCCGTTCGAGGATGAACGGTTGTTTTAGAGGTGGAGAATGTGATGACCCGATAGGTTATCTAGAGTTTTAGACCTTAATTATGTGTTACGAAGCCTCCGTTAGCTCTTTTAAGACTTTGTCTATTTGGTGCACAGTCCGGATGATTTTCCGGAAGGCTTTTATGTTAAAAATTGATAAAATAAGAAATTGTATCTTTAAAATCTATTTGAGTTGACTTCGGTCAACATTTTGAACAAACAGACCCGGATCCGTATTTTGACGGTCTCGGTGGGTCTGCATCGTGATTTAGGACTTGGGCGTATGCCAAAAATCAAATCTTGAGGTCTCTAGCTCGAGTTTTTGTATTTTGTTGAAATATTCAAGTTTAAAGGCTTAATGACTTAGAAAGTTTGACCAATGTTTGACTTTGTTGATACCGGATCCGTATTTTGGTTTCGGAACTCGTTATAGGTTCATTACTATATTTATGACTTGTCTGTCAAATGTGGTGAGAAACAGAGTTGGTTTGACATGATTCGAACGTCCGGTTGTTAACATAGAAGTTCTAAAGTTTCTTGAAAATTTTGTTTGATTTTGGTGTTTGATTCATAGTTCTAGGTGTTATTTAGGCGATTTGATCGTGCGAGCAAGTTTGTATGATATTTTTAGACTTGTGTGCATATTTGGTTTGGAGCCTCGAGGGCTCGGGCGAGTTTCGGATAGGCTACGGAGTGATTTGGACTTAGAAAACATAGCTGGTGTGCTTCAGTTCTGGTGCAGGCCTCAGACCTCGCAATTGCGATGTCAGGACTCGCATTTGCAACTCTGCAGAACTCCTGTCAGGTTCGAAATTACGAGCTACTTCCTCACAATTGCGAACAACAGCTGGGCACCACAGGTTTGCATTTGCGACCATACTCTTCGCAATTGCGAAGTGGGGCGGGGGGGACATTGTTCGCATTTGCGATCAAATGATCGAATTTGCAGGATGGCCACTGTTTGCAATTGCGAACAAATCATCGCAATTGCGATGATAGCAGAAATGCTGGGAATTCGCATTTACAGGTTCGCAATTGCGAACCCCATGGAGATTGTTCTCATTTCTTCAAATTTTCAAACCTAGAGAACCCTAGAGGCGATTTTCCCAAGAGCACTTCTTCCCCAATTCACTGGTAAGTGATTCTAACCTATTTTCTTTCAATCTTGCATTACATTTCATAAGATTACTACCTAAAATTTAGGATTTTCATGGTGGAAATTGGGGGTTTGGGAAGAATTAGGGATTTTTGTAAAATTGGAATTTAGACCTCAACTTGAGGTCGGATTTCAAAACAAATTATATAACCGGGCACGATGGTGAATGGGTAATCGGGTGTTGGCCCGAATTTTGGGTTTAGACCAAGCGGTCTCGGGAGTTGACTGTTGTTGACCTTTTCAATAATGACCTAAATTGAATTATTTAGTTGATAATTTTCTAGATTTGGTTGGTTTGGAGGCTTGTTCGAAAAGAAAATCCGTGGTTGAGCTTTGAGTTGGTCGTTGGAGCGAGGTAAATATCGTGGTTAACCTTGACTTGAGGGATTAGGACTTTTTTGCCTATTAGCTACATGTTTAGATGTTGGGTACAACATATATGTGAGGTGACGAGTACTTATGCGTTGTTGCTAGGTCAAAGCATGCGGGTGTGACTTGTTTTCTTATGATTTATTTCTTTCTTTGATCATGATATCCGTGCGTAGACTAGTTAATTACTAAATTGATCGTTCTTTTTGCATTTATGAGCTATTTGAAATAATTGAGTATTGTTTTCAGAAGTTGAGGTTGGCATTGTGGAAATATTCTTGATGTGAGGCCCGTTCTTGCTTATTCTATCTCCCTTTTGTTATATGTTCACTGTTACATGGTAAGGGAGAGTGTTAATGCATGAAGGGTGGTGCTGTGCCACATGAGAGTGTTAATGCACGAAGGGTGATGACGTGTGGTATGTATTGATTTATGATGAAAGTGAGAGTAAAAGCACGAAGGGTGATGACGTGTGGTATGTATTGATTTATGATGAAAGTGAGAGTAAAAGCACGAAGGGTGATGTCGTGCCGTTATTATTGTTTCATAATGAGGATGAGAGTAAAAGCACGAAGGGTGATGTTGTGCAGTTTTGTTCATTATGTTTATTCTCTTTGCTGGTTAAAGGCTTATTGACTGTTTCTTGTTATCATTCCCTGTGGTGTTTATTGTATCTCGTACCCCTTTCGCATGTCCTATCCCAAAATCACATGTTTAGCTTTTATTTGTTATTATTTTGTACGTATATTGTTATCTGCACAAGTTTATTTTACGTGGGTGTCTTGTCATAGCCTCGTCACTACCTCGTCGAGGTTAGTCTCTACACTTACATAGTACATTAGGTCGGTTGTACTTATGCTACACTCTGCACTTCTTGTGCAGATTTTGGTACCGGTCCCAGCTGTCTGTGGGGTGTTTCAGCTTGGATTTGATTTTGGAGACTCGAGGTAGATCTGTTGGCGTCCGCAGACCTTGAAGTCCCCTTCAGTTTCCCCTATTAGTCTGTTTATTTCGTTCAAGACAGTTGTATTTATTTCAAATGCTGTTTGTAGAGACTCTAGAAGCTCGTGAATTGTGACTCCAGATCTGGGTTGTACTTAGATATTATTGGTTTCTTATGTTATTCTGCACCAGTTTTAGCTTCATTTCTGCTTAATTGATTTTTCTTATTGAAATTAATTAAAATTGGCTTAAAGATCCTCTAACGCTAGCTTGCCTAGCAACTAAAATGTTAGGCACCATCACGGTCCAGAAGGTAAAACTTCCGGGTCGTGACATTGTTACAACTGGTTAAGGCTGATACCGTGTGTTGATGTGGGAATCGGGTCTTTTGGTAATGATCGTATGGTAAGAAATTTGGTTCTAAGGTTTATTAGCGTGTGTAGAAGAAATAATCTTCAACTCAGATAGTGTTATTGGGATTATGTTAATTAGGATGACGTGGAATCTCCTGCGAGTATATGTATGGTAAGTTCACCAAGTGATTTGATGACCTCAGAATGGTCCTAGGCACATTCGACGACTAATATTTGTTTAAGAGGGGATAATGTGATTGTAACGACCCGACAGGTCATTTTGAGCTATAGCGCATCGTTCGACGGTTTGGGGCCTTGGGTAGCTTCACTTTAGGTATTACGTCTTGTGTATGAGGTCGGAATTGAATTTGGGTAAGTTCGTAGTTGATTTGGAAAGAAAATTCTCATTTTGGAAGCTTTAAGTTTGAAGAGTTGACTAAGGTTTGACTTTTGAGTAAACGACCTCGGAATCGGGATGTGAAGGTTCTAATAGGTGTGAATGATGATTATGGACTTGGGCGTATGCCCGAATAGGGTTTTGGATGACCCGGGAGCGGTACAATGCTTATTGCGGAAAAATGGCATTTTGGAAGAATTTCATGAATTTGGGTTGAAGTGTATTTTAATATTATCGATGTCCGTTTGGGATTTCGTGCCTTGGATTAGTTCCGTATCGTGATTTTGGACTTATGAGTGTGTCCCAATATTTATTTGGAAGTATGTAGTTGATTTTGGCTTGAAATGGCGAAAGTTGGAAATAGAAGGTTTGGATGTTTGACCGGAAGTTGACTTTTTGATATCGGGTTCGAAATCCGATTATCGAAATCGGAATAGGTTCGTTATGTCATTTATGACTTGTGTGCAAATTTTGAGGTCAATCGGACTTGATTTGATAGGTTTCGGCATCGAATGTAAAAGTTGGAATTCCTTAGTTTCACTAGGCATGAATTGGGGTGCAATTCATATTTTTAGCGTTGTTTGATATGATTTGAGGCCTCAACTAAGCTCGTATGATGTTTTAGGACTTGTTGGTATATTTGGTTGGGGTCCCATGGGCCTCGGGTGTGTTTCAGGTATGTTTAAATGACCAATCTTTCTATGGAGGCGGTGAATCGGGTGTTATTGGATCATTTTGGGATACTTTAGATGCAAGTTTTCTGATGTCTAGTGTTATTCTTCGCGTTCGTGAGGAGTCTCACGCGTTCGCGAAGAAGGATTTTGCTGCTGGGACTTTGTTCTTCGCTTTCGCGAAGAAGGAATTCCTGCTGTCCGTCATCCGACTTTGGAAGCTTATATCTCGCAATCTATAAGGAATTTGGAGATGATCAAAAAATGAAAGTTATATCTCTTTGTGTCTTGTTTTCCGAAGATTAAACCATTTGGCATTTGGAGTTGTGTACACAAAGGTATAGTTGGTACACTATAGGCTGTCCGGGAAGATGTTTGGAAATCGCAAAGAAGAAATTTGTGTTGTAGAGGGCTGACTTTGGCAGCTTATATCTCGAAGTCTATAAGGGATTGGGAGATGACCAAAGCATGAAAGTTGTAGATCGTGGTGTCTAGTTTTCAGAAAGTTATACAATTTGTCATTTACAGATTTGTACAAAATGTTATGACTATTATACTAGAGGATGTCTAAGAAGAGTTTGAAAATGGCTTTTGAGAATTTTTGCGAACGCGATGGGAGGCTCGCGAACGCGAAGAAGGAAGTCGGGGCAGTATTATAAGTCCTCTATTTCGGACTTTTGAGCCATCATTTCGTATTTTTAGTTGGGAACCTCTGGATTTAGCGATTTTGGAGAGGAATTTCACCACTAAATTAGGGTAAGCATTCTTGACTCACTTGTGATTAAATTTCATGGATTAATCTTCATTTTCGACGTTGAATTATTGAGTTTTCAAGAATAAATCGGAAGAAATTTCTATAATTTCACAAAATAATTTTTCGAGTTTTGAATACCTATTCGGAGTCGGATTTTAATGAAATTAGTGAGGTTGAACTCGTAATTGAATGGGTTGTCGGATTTTGTGAGTTTCATCAGGTTCCGAGACGTGGGCCCCACTGCCAACTTTTTGAGTGGAGTTGGAAATTTTTATAAATTGTTAAATTTCAAGCATTGGAGTATATGTTTGATTAATTTGCACGTTGTTTGATTAGTTTCGGATTAAACGACACCAAGTTGGGGCTTTAGAGCGAAATTGTGACCGGAAAGTGGGCTTTAAGACGAGGTAAGTCACTTTTCTAACCTTGTAACAGGGAATTAACCCCATAGGTGAATTGATTTAATATGCGCTTCTATTTGTGGGGGCTCGTACGCACGAAGTGACGAGAGTCCGTACGTAGCTACTAATTATGCTTATGTCCGGGTAGTCTAGGACACAAATCATGTTATACTTGCGATGTCTGCACCCTAGTTGTTAATTTAATTATTAAATCATATTGGAACTTGATAAAGGAATTGTAAAATATTAAACTTCATTTACTTGAGTTTTGGACGGGTCACTTGGCTGTTAATGAGAATTGGTATTTCTTTGAATATTAGCCCCTTAATAATCTTGAATCGATTGTTTTAATGTATTTTCTCTTCTTGTGGAGCGGGCCGAATGCCTCGATAACAGATAGATTCATCTATGGTTCATGTCGTTCGACCCTCGGCAGTGCACAATTTATATATTTGTATGTTGGATCGGGCCGTACGACCTCGGCATAATTCGTGCGCAATAATTCTTGGAGTCCAATAATAATTGATATTGTTTCATTGGCTTGAGAGATTAATTTGTTAAATGATAGAAATTAATTTGGGATTTACTATCAATGAAAGAATTGTTTATTTATTTCTTGTTATTGAGTTTTCAGCAGCATTAACATAATCCATGCTTAATTAAAAATTCAGAATTTTATTGTTAGCCCATAGTAAGTTTCGAAGTCGAACCCTCATTACTACTTCTTTGAGATTAGACTAGATACTTACTGGGTACACATTGTTTTACGTACTCATGCTACACTTGCTGCACATTTTGTACAGGTGCATATATGTCTAGTGGCCTTGTGGGCGCAGAGGTGCAGCTATTGCGGGGACTTAGGTGAGCTACTTCCCATGTTCCGAGTACGCAACACACAGAGCCTCTATTAGGGTTATTTACATTCTCTCCTCTAATTTGTATTCCAGACAGATGTTATATTTTACCATATTTCCTAGTTCCAACCAAGAGGTTGTGAGTTCGAGTCACCCCAAGAGTAAGGTGGGGAGTTCTTGGAGGGAAGGATGCCGAGGGTCATTTGGAAACAGCCTCTCTACCCCAGGGTAGGGGTAAGGTCTGCGTACACACTACCCTCCCCAGACCCCACTAGTGGGATTATATTGGGTTGTTGTTGTTGTTTTATGCTCATGCACGTGTGACACCAGGTTTNGTGGGTTGCTCTGATGGTAAGCACCCTCCACTTCCAACCAAGAGGTTGTGAGTTCGAGTCACCCCAAGAGCAAGGTGGGGAGTTCTTGGAGGGAAGGATGCCGAGGGTCATTTGGAAACAGCCTCTCTACCCCAGGGTAGGGGTAAGGTCTGCGTACACACTACCCTCCCCAGACCCCACTAGTGGGATTATATTGGGTTGTTGTTGTTGTTTTATGCTCATGCACGTGTGACACCAGGTTTTGGGGGTTCTTACGGGATTGATCATTATTGTAGTTCGTGTAAATATCATCACTTACCCTGTAAATTCTAGTATGTACTCTTTAATTAATGAAAATTACGATTTCAAATACTAAAATGAGTAATTTAGTTAATCATTCACTATTGGTTTGCCTGACAGCGGTGTTAGGTGCCATATTGACCTCGAGTGGAGTTTGGGTCGTGGCAGCTTGGTATTAGAGCATTAGGTTTACTTGGGTCTCACAAGTCATGAGAAAGTCTAGTAGAGTCTTGCGGATCGGTACAGAGACGTCTGTAACTATCTTCCAGTGGCTACAGGGCTGTTAGGAACACTTCCCTTCTTGATTCCTCATCGTGCGATTTGATTTCTTCGAGGCTTATGCCTTTATTTCCTTCTATTCATTCTTGTACGGTGTTGAGCACTCGTGTCAATTGAGCATCGAGGAGTTGCCGTGGTACTACAGACGTGGAGCAGGATGTTTCTCCTTGCGCATTTGAGCAAGTTATTATCGTCTTCTTACGGAAGGATATATTGTCATTTCAGCTCAGTAGCTGTATTTTCAATGGGATCGAGGGCTACGTGCAGATTGATATGGTGTAATGGTGGAGTGGTTGTTTATGTGTCGATGTAGTGAATGACTTGAAAGGAGGTTTTCTCAGCACGTGATTTAGAGGTTCAGCGGTTATTTCTAGCAAAGGAAAGGCAATCACACTATGAATGTTCAGGTTTAGGTTGATGGAGTAACGAAACTTGGTATTTTCGAGCGTGGCAGAATTTTTATATGTGATGTGGTGTCATTGTCCTTGTTTGAATGTATTAAGTTTGCCGGTTTTAGGGTCTTCTTCAATTCGCCTTTGGGATAGGGTATTGTGAAAGGACGCTGGGGAAGCTGTTGTCAGAGATAGCGGTGTGCAGCGGTTCAGAATCGAATTGGTGTTTCTAATGTTGATGTCGAGAAATATGATCTCCTAGGAGGTTTATAGTTGATAGCCATTCACTGGTTCCAGTGCTACAGGTATGGATTTGATTTAAGGCAACATTTTGGCAGCGAAGAATGAGGAAGGACATGGTGGGAGGTGTCTTGCAGTGGTTGAATTACTAACAGGTCAAGTATGAAAAGCAGAGGTCGAGCAGTTACTTAAAGAAGATGGTTTAGCCGAAGTGGGAGTGACAGAGTAGCGTATGGATTCTGCGGTAGGATAGATACATGACTTGAGAAACGTTTAGAGAGATTTGGGATTCATGGTGGACAGTGACAAGGTCTACGGACTTAATGTGGAATGTTGGCTACTATACTGAGGAAGATTGGATACTATAGAAATGAGTTTGCTTGATATGAAGGGGAATGCAACGTGACTTAGGATTAGAATATTGTCGCGCTTTTAGTTGATGTCAATGGGGAGTGAACGGACTTGTACAGCTGGTGAACAAGCACGAGCTCAGGAGGGTTTACTGATTTCGTAGTAATTGCACCCAGTGCAGCGTCGTTGGAAGATGTCGGCATGGAATTTCCATAGGTGGATTATCTCCTGTGAGCAGGTTAGCGGTTGCGTGGTGTTGATGAAGTTTCTACGAAGAATTCTACTGGCTATTCGGTAAGAGGTCGAATATGTGAATGTGTCTAGTGATTCAGAATGTTCATGAAATGTCTAACAGAAAGATTTCGAGAAACTTGGTGAGTTGATTGTGCGAGATCATGATAATTGGGAAGGAGGAATCTTGGTGGGTTCCAGGGTTATGAATTTATAGCTTCAAGCTAAGTGGGGGAGCCCCACCGTCTATGGTTGGATCACGTGGTTATCTGCTTGTGCGATTTCTGGTCATCGGTGTATTGATGGGTTATTATGCCTAAGGAAAGAAAACATTAGTGGTAATTCGAGCAAACGATTTGAGGAATGTGTGTTATACTTGTCCTTGTCGATTCATGTCCATGTTTTGGGAAGACTCAGAGTTTATGACTCTTATGGGGGTTATGTACAAGGAAATGAATTCAGTCGGGTGCTTCTTTGATAGGGTGTTCCCGCGCTAACAGCGCACTAGAGTTTGGCTTATATTCAGGACCAAGTCAGAGTGGGTGACTCTCAACAGTGGTCCTAGTGGGTTCAAGAATTTAAGTGTAGTGCCTAAGGACTTGGGATGTTCTATGTTATCTTTGGGTATGCAGTGCAGTATTGGAGGAAGGGAGAAAATAGTTTCAGATTTGCAGGAGGTCTTGCAGATTGGGTGAACCAGTTGGAGATGCTATTGTGCACATAAGGAGAATATGAGATGGTTCATGGGTATTGAGATGATGTGGTCTCGTGGATTGGATCACTCGGGATGAGTGTTGCTGGGTTTCGTTATGTTTCTAATGGAGCTATTATTATTTCTAGGGCAAGTCATGAGTAAATTGGAAGAAGTGGCTCGGTTGGTAATGGTTGAATCAGCACGATTGTGGGAGTGATCAGTTTCTTCAGCGTGAAGTTATAATGTAGTTTGTGGTTGTACACTTGGGCTTGAGTGCCACCACAACTTGGTTGATTTGGGAGGTATTTGATTTGAATGGATTTGTTGTGTAAAGGGATTCCGGAAGAGTTATGGAAGTTTAGATCACGACATGAGGTTGTATTTTCTCCGGTTTGAGAATTTAGTTGTGTGTTGCATTGGTTCTTCTGAAATGAGCTAAGTGAAAATTTTCTAGCCAATGAAGTGTTTTACTCCACTAGTAGTTCAAGGGTTATGGTGAATGCATGTGTTATTGCGTAGCAGCAGGATAGGTCCAGTGAGCAGCAGGGAACGGGAAGTTGAAGGTCAAGATAGCGATCGGTGTTGATAGAATGTTACGATCTCGAATGAGTATGAGTGAATTCAGATGTTCAGAGTAAGCTGCCATTTTTCTTTAATGTCACATGAGAATGATATTATGTGGAAGAGGCTTTGTGTATTGAATTGCTCAAAGGAATAGTTCTTACGGTGNGGTGGGTTGCTCTGATGGTAAGCACCCTCCACTTCCAACCAAGAGGTTGTGAGTTCGAGTCACCCCAAGAGCAAGGTGGGGAGTTCTTGGAGGGAAGGATGCCGAGGGTCATTTGGAAACAGCCTCTCTACCCCAGGGTAGGGGTAAGGTCTGCGTACACACTACCCTCCCCAGACCCCACTAGTGGGATTATATTGGGTTGTTGTTGTTGTTTTATGCTCATGCACGTGTGACACCAGGTTTTGGGGGTTCTTACGGGATTGATCATTATTGTAGTTCGTGTAAATATCATCACTTACCCTGTAAATTCTAGTATGTACTCTTTAATTAATGAAAATTACGATTTCAAATACTAAAATGAGTAATTTAGTTAATCATTCACTATTGGTTTGCCTGACAGCGGTGTTAGGTGCCATATTGACCTCGAGTGGAGTTTGGGTCGTGGCAGCTTGGTATTAGAGCATTAGGTTTACTTGGGTCTCACAAGTCATGAGAAAGTCTAGTAGAGTCTTGCGGATCGGTACAGAGACGTCTGTAACTATCTTCCAGTGGCTACAGGGCTGTTAGGAACACTTCCCTTCTTGATTCCTCATCGTGCGATTTGATTTCTTCGAGGCTTATGCCTTTATTTCCTTCTATTCATTCTTGTACGGTGTTGAGCACTCGTGTCAATTGAGCATCGAGGAGTTGCCGTGGTACTACAGACGTGGAGCAGGATGTTTCTCCTTGCGCATTTGAGCAAGTTATTATCGTCTTCTTACAGAAGGATATATTGTCATTTCAGCTCAGTAGTTGTATTTTCAATGGGATCGAGGGCTACGTGCAGATTGATATGGTGTAATGGTGGAGTGGTTGTTTATGTGTCGATGTAGTGAATGACTTGAAAGGAGGTTTTCTCAGCACGTGATTTAGAGGTTCAGCGGTTATTTCTAGCAAAGGAAAGGCAATCACACTATGAATGTTCAGGTTTAGGTTGATGGAGTAACGAAACTTGGTATTTTCGAGCGTGGCAGAATTTTTATATGTGATGTGGTGTCATTGTCCTTGTTTGAATGTATTAAGTTTGCCGGTTTTAGGGTCTTCTTCAATTCGCCTTTGGGATAGGGTATTGTGAAAGGACGCTGGGGAAGCTGTTGTCAGAGATAGCGGTGTGCAGCGGTTCAGAATCGAATTGGTGTTTCTAATGTTGATGTCGAGAAATATGATCTCCTAGGAGGTTTATAGTTGATAGCCATTCACTGGTTCCAGTGCTACAGGTATGGATTTGATTTAAGGCAACATTTTGGCAGCGAAGAATGAGGAAGGACATGGTGGGAGGTGTCTTGCAGTGGTTGAATTACTAACAGGTCAAGTATGAAAAGCAGAGGTCGAGCAGTTACTTAAAGAAGATGGTTTAGCCGAAGTGGGAGTGACAGAGTAGCGTATGGATTCTGCGGTAGGATAGATACATGACTTGAGAAACGTTTAGAGAGATTTGGGATTCATGGTGGACAGTGACAAGGTCTACGGACTTAATGTGGAATGTTGGCTACTATACTGAGGAAGATTGGATACTATAGAAATGAGTTTGCTTGATATGAAGGGGAATGCAACGTGACTTAGGATTAGAATATTGTCGCGCTTTTAGTTGATGTCAATGGGGAGTGAACGGACTTGTACAGCTGGTGAACAAGCACGAGCTCAGGAGGGTTTACTGATTTCGTAGTAATTGCACCCAGTGCAGCGTCGTTGGAAGATGTCGGCATGGAATTTCCATAGGTGGATTATCTCCTGAGAGCAGGTTAGCGGTTGCGTGGTGTTGATGAAGTTTCTACGAAGAATTCTACTGGCTATTCGGTAAGAGGTCGAATATGTGAATGTGTCTAGTGATTCAGAATGTTCATGAAATGTCTAACAGAAAGATTTCGAGAAACTTGGTGAGTTGATTGTGCGAGATCATGATAATTGGGAAGGAGGAATCTTGGTGGGTTCCAGGGTTATGAATTTATAGCTTCAAGCTAAGTGGGGGAGCCCCACCGTCTATGGTTGGATCACGTGGTTATCTGCTTGTGCGATTTCTGGTCATCGGTGTATTGATGGGTTATTATGCCTAAGGAAAGAAAACATTAGTGGTAATTCGAGCAAACGATTTGAGGAATGTGTGTTATACTTGTCCTTGTCGATTCATGTCCATGTTTTGGGAAGACTCAGAGTTTATGACTCTTATGGGGGTTATGTACAAGGAAATGAATTCAGTCGGGTGCTTCTTTGATAGGGTGTTCCCGCGCTAACAGCGCACTAGAGTTTGGCTTATATTCAGGACCAAGTCAGAGTGGGTGACTCTCAACAGTGGTCCTAGTGGGTTCAAGAATTTAAGTGTAGTGCCTAAGGACTTGGGATGTTCTATGTTATCTTTGGGTATGCAGTGCAGTATTGGAGGAAGGGAGAAAATAGTTTCAGATTTGCAGGAGGTCTTGCAGATTGGGTGAACCAGTTGGAGATGCTATTGTGCACATAAGGAGAATATGAGATGGTTCATGGGTATTGAGATGATGTGGTCTCGTGGATTGGATCACTCGGGATGAGTGTTGCTGGGTTTCGTTATGTTTCTAATGGAGCTATTATTATTTCTAGGGCAAGTCATGAGTAAATTGGAAGAAGTGGCTCGGTTGGTAATGGTTGAATCAGCACGATTGTGGGAGTGATCAGTTTCTTCAGCGTGAAGTTATAATGTAGTTTGTGGTTGTACACTTGGGCTTGAGTGCCACCACAACTTGGTTGATTTGGGAGGTATTTGATTTGAATGGATTTGTTGTGTAAAGGGATTCCGGAAGAGTTATGGCAGTTTAGATCACGACATGAGGTTGTATTTTCTCCGGTTTGAGAATTTAGTTGTGTGTTGCATTGGTTCTTCTGAAATGAGCTAAGTGAAAATTTTCTAGCCAATGAAGTGTTTTACTCCACTAGTAGTTCAAGGGTTATGGTGAATGCATGTGTTATTGCGTAGCAGCAGGATAGGTCCAGTGAGCAGCAGGGAACGGGAAGTTGAAGGTCAAGATAGCGATCGGTGTTGATAGAATGTTACGATCTCGAATGAGTATGAGTGAATTCAGATGTTCAGAGTAAGCTGCCATTTTTCTTTAATGTCACATGAGAATGATATTATGTGGAAGAGGCTTTGTGTATTGAATTGCTCAAAGGAATAGTTCTTACGGTGCATGCCCACATGCCCGTCACCTCAATACCAGTCATATAACACATAATTCGGGGTTTCGAACCCTCAGGGCCATGTTTAGAAGTGTTACTTACCTCAAGCCGTGCCAATCTCTACTCTGACACACCTTTGCCTCGCGAAACGGCCTTCGAATGCATCAAATCTAGCCACAAACAATTTGATACAATCAACACGGGCTAAAGAAATCAATTCCATAATAGAATACTAAGTTATTAATCAAGAGACAAAAATTGGCTCAAAAGCCAGTCCCGGGCCCACGTCTCAAAATTCGATAAAAGTCACAAAACCTGAAAGACCATTCAACCATGAGTCCAACCATACCAAATTTACCAAAATCCGACACCAAATCGTCACCCAAATCCCCAAATCAAACTCTCCAAATCCCTAGCCTCAAACTCCCAAATTTCACCTTAAATACATACAAACTAGGTGGAAAACTCAATGGGGAAACACAATTATTGAATAAATTAGACAACGAGTGACTTACCTCAAGGAATCCCCCGAAAATCCTCTCATGAATCGCCAAATCCCGAGCTTCAAATGTTTAAAATGGTGAATAATCTTGGAACCATCGTTTATAAAACATTGCCCGGGCTTTTCGCACCTGCGGCCAAATAACTGCACCTGCGGAACCGCTTTTGCGGTAAAATCATCCGCTTCTACGAAAATCACTTAGGTTCTGTACCTGCCAAAGGGGCTTCTGCGGCCCACTATCCGCTTATGCGGAAACAGTCCTCGCCCCTAAACTCTGCATCTGCGAAGCCTTACTCGTACCTGAGGGCTCGCAAA
>AWOL01S0190068.1:0-15318 GCA_000715115.1 Nicotiana otophora | reverse complement strand
TTCAGTTACAGAGATCCAGAGTTTTCTAGGTTTGGCAGGTTATTATCCTCGGTTTGTGGAAGGCTTTTCATCTATAGCAAGCCCGTTGACTAGACTGACCCAGAAAGGTGCACCATTCAGATGGTCAGACGAGTGTGAGTTGAGCTTTCAAAAGCTCAAGACTACTCTGACTACGGCGCCAGTATTGGTATTACCCACAGGTTCAGGATCTTATACGATATATTGTGATGCATCTCACATTGGGCTTGGTGCAGTATTAATGCAAGATGACAGGGTGATTGCATACGCGTCGCGACAATTGAAAGTTCACAAGAAGAATTATCATGTTCATGACTTATAATTGGCAACCATTGTTCATGCACTAAAGATTTGGAGGCATTATCTCTACGGTGTCTCGTGTGAGATATTTACTGATCATTTTAGCCTTCAGTATCTATTCAAACAAAAAGATCTTAATTTGAGGCAGAGAAGATGGTTGGAGTTGTTGAAAGACTATGATATCATCATTTTGTATCACCTCGAAAAGGCTAATGTAGTGTCTGATGCTTTGAGTAGAAAGGCTGTGAGTATAGGCAGCCTTGTTTATATTCCGGTTGGTGAGAAACCATTAGTTGTAGATGTCCAGACTTTGGCTAATCAGTTCGTGAGGTTAGATGTTTCAGAACCTAGTCGGGTTCTAGCTTGCACAGTCGCTCGTTCTTCTTTATATGAGCGCATCAGAGAGCGGCAGTATGATGATCCTTATTTACTTGTCCTTAAGGACACGGTGCGGCACAGTGATGCCAAACAGGTTGCTTTGGGGGAAGATGGAGTTCTGCTAATGCAAGGTCGTATTTGTGTGCCTAATGTGGATGGGCTTCGTGAATTAATTCTGGAAGAGGCCCACAGTTCTAAGTATTCTATTCATCGAGGTACCGCCAAAATGTATCAAGATTTGCGGCAACATTATTGGTGGAGGAGAATGAAGAAGGATATAGTTGCATATGTAGCTCGGTGCCTATATTATCAGCAAGTTAAGTACGAGCATCGGAGACCTGGTGGTTTCCTTCAGAAGTTAGAAATTCCTGAGTGGAAGTGGGAGTGTATCACTATGGATTTTGTTGTTGGGCTTCCACGGACTCAAAGAAAATTCGACGTAATTTGGGTCATTGTGGACAGGTTGACCAAGTCAGCACATTTCATTCAAGTGGCAGTTACATATTCTTTAGAGCGGTTAGCTGAAATTTACATTTGTGAGATTGCCCGCTATCACGGTGTGCTCGTGTATATCATTTCTTATCGAGGTATGCAGTTCACTTCCACTTCTGGAGGTATGTACAGCGTGAGTTAGGCACGCGGGTTGAGTTGAGTACAACATTTCATCCACAGACAGACGGACAGTCAGAACGCACTATTCAGATATTGGAAGATATGCTTCGCGCTTGTGTTATAGACTTTGGAGGTTCTTGGGATCAATTCTTGCCACTTGCGGAGTTTGCCTATAATAATAGCTACCAATCGAGCATTCAAATGGCTCTATATGAAGCATTGTACGAGAGGCGATGTCGTTCTCCAGTTGGCTGGCTTGAACCGGGAGAGGCTCGGTTGTTGGGTACCGATATGGTGCAGGATGCCTTGGATAAGGTCAAAATTATTCAGGATCGACTTCGCACAGCTCAGTTTAGGCAAAATAATTATGCTGACCGTAAGGTTCATGATATTGAATTCATGGTTGGAGAAAGAGTATTGCTCCGGGTTTCACCTATGAAAGGTGTAATGAGGTTCGGAAAGAAGGGCAAGTTGAGCCCTAGGTATATTGGGCCCTTAGAAAATCTTGAAAGGGTGGCTGAAGTAGCCTACAGGATTGCATTACCACCTAGTTTATCAGCGGTTCATCTAGTGTTCCATGTGTCTATTCTCCGAAAATATCATAATGATCCGTCTCATGTGTTAGATTTCAGCTCAGTCCAGTTGGACAAGGATTTGACTTAAGGAGAGGATCCGGTAGCTATTCTAGCCTGGTAGGTCCGACAGTTTAGGTCTAAGAGTTATCCTTTAGTTCGAGTGCAATGGAGAGGTCAGCCGGTAGAAGCATCTGCCTGGGAATCCGAGTCGAACATGTCGAAACAATATCCACACCTTTTCACTAGCTCGGGTACTTTTTCTAATTCCATTCGAGGACGAACGTTTGATTTAGAGGTGGAGGATAAGATAACCCAAAAGATCATCTTTAAATTTAATAATTTTTTTTGTGTCCTAAGACCTTAAAAAGTACTATTCATCATTCCTCGACTTACGTGCACAGTCCGTATAATTTTCTAGAAAGTTTTGTATGAAAAATTAATTAAAATGAGAAATAGGGCCTTAAAACTCAATTGAGTTAATTTTGGTCAACATTGTAAGCAAACGGACTAGGATCAGTATTTTAACAATTCCGATAGGTCCATATCGTGATTTGGGACTTGGGCGTATGCCCGGAATTTAATTCGGAGGTCCCTAGATCGAATTATCGCATGTTGTCGAAATTTTTAAGCTTAAAGGTTTAATGACTTAAGAGATTTGACTAATGTTTTACTTTGTTGATACCGGGTCTGTATTTTGGTTCCGGAACCTGATATAGATCCATTACTATATTTATGGCTTGTCTGCCAAATTTTGTGAGAAACGGAGCTGGTTTGACGTGATTCGGGCGTCCGAATGTTAAAATAAAAATTCTAAAGTTTCTTAAAAAATTTATTTGATTTGGTGTCTGATTCGTAGTTCTAGGCATTATTTTGGTATTTTGATCGTGCGAGCCAGTTCGTATGATATTTTTGGACTTATGTGCATGTACGGTTTAGAGCCCCGAGGATTCAGGCGAGTTTCGAAAAGCCTACGAACCTTTTGAAATTTGGAAAAAAAATCTAGTTTTTGAGCTTCAGCTGTCATCTGGTGCATGGTGCTTCGCGATCGTGAAACCATTCCCGCGATCACGAAGAGGAAATTGTGAGCCGTGATTTTTACCCTTCAGGTTCGCGAAGAGGAAATGAGGCACAAGTTGGGGCACTCAAATTTGTTCTTCGCGTTCGCATGAAGCGGTTCCACGATCGCGAAGGTCTACGGGGTTATGCTTCACGTTCGCGTATGGGATGTCACATTCGCGTAGTGCAAATTGGTAGCCTGTACAAATTGTGCTTCATGAGCGCGAAGCCATTCCCGCGATCGCGAAGAGTAAAATGGACCTGGGCTGAAATAGTTCTACTCGCGAACGAATTCTCGCAATCGCGATGAGTAAAAATCTGGACAACAGAACTTAAGTTCTGAAAATGGGATTTTGTCCCATTTTCTACCATTTTCGATTTTGAGCTCGGGTAAGATGATGTTTTGGCGATGTTTACGGAAAAACATTAAGGTAAGTATTCTTTATCCTATATTGATTATATCTCATGATTCCATACTCATTTGCATCATGAATCCGTGAATTTATGGAATAAAAATCATATTTTTATAAAATCTTCCAAAAATATAAAATAAAGATTTGAAAGCCAAGCTAATGTCAGAATTCGATAATTTTTATATGGTTGAACTCGTATCGGAACGGGTGTTCGGATTTCATAAGTTTTTCCAGCATTCGATAACATGGGTCCTACTGTTGATATTTGAAATAAATTTTGAATTTTAATCCGGATAAATTAGTAAATTCATTGAAATTAATTTCTACAATTTGTATTGAATATATTGAATTGTTTATGACTAGATTTGAGAATTTTGGACACTAATGCGCGAGGCAAGGGTGTATTGGAAACCTGAATTTGGTTGCGAAGCGAGGTAAGTGTCGTGGTTAACCTTGACTTGAGGGAATAGAACCCTTGAATTATTTGCTACGTGAATTTCATGTGTAACGATGTATAAGCAAGGTGACGAGTGCCTATACTTTGTCAAATTAATTATTTGCTTAAGTATTTAAACATATTAAATTATTTTAAGACACAAATTAATTGTTATAATAATTATTTCTCTCCTATTTCTTGTCAAATATTAATTCTTTAATTTCTATAATAATTGTTACATGCTTATTTGATTTATGTGTCTTGAATTACTACTTGACATTTAGCATATTAAAAATTAAACTGTCTATTTTTTTCCTGATTTCCACAATTAATTGCTACTTGTCATTGTTTGTTTCATAAATACATTATAATTATTGTATGCCTTGATGTTTAATAGTTTCTCATTGAACTTGGTATTTATTGGAGTATTTTTATTACATTTAAGAGTTGTTAAAATATATGGGGGGATCGGGTTGCACACCGCAACGGAAATAAAAATAAATATATTGGGGGATCGGGTTGCACGCCGCAACAGATTTATTTAAATATTTATATTGGGGGATCGGGTTACACGCTGTAACAGAGTTATTCTAAGTTTATATTGGAGGATCGGGTTGCACGTCGCAATGGAAACAATTCGAGGGATTGTAACTACTGAATTGACTTCAATTATTGATATTATTTACCGCTCTTACTACTATTCCTGTTATTATTATTATTATTATTATTATTATTATTATTATTATTATTATTATTATTATTATTGTGTACATGTTAATGTAAGCGACCTGCCTTAGCCTCGTCACTACTTCGTCGAGGTTAGGCTCGGCACTTACCAGTACATGGGATCGGTTGTACTGATACTACACTCTGCACTTCTTGTGCAGATTTCGGAGTTGGTCCCAGCGGCGTACTGTAGATTTTTTCGGATACAACTACCAGTGGAGACTTGAGGTATAACTGCACATCGTTCCCAGTTCTGAAGTCCCCTTCTATCTTATCTCAGATGTGTATTATATTTCAAACAACTTGAATTTTATTCAGACCTTTATTTATATTATTCTAGAAGCTCGTGCACTTGTGACTCCGGTTTTGGGATGGTATTTAGATATCGCAATTATTATGGATTATTTACTTTATTTCAGACTTTATTTATGCATTTGTTTCCTTATTTTTAATTAATTTAAAATTTTGTTAAAATTGCTAGTTATATTCTAATATTGGCTTGCCTAACAAGTGAAATGTTAGGCGTCATCACGGTCCCGATGGTGGAAATTTCGGGTCGTGACATTTCATATGTCAAGAGATAAGGAATGAAGGAGAAGATGACAAATTGTGTATTATGCTCAACTAATCGATATACTGCAAAACATTTCCTTTCCAAAGATGGCACGCCCAAAGCTTGATTACCTAGTCGATATATATTCACTATCAACTAATCCTACTACAACAATTTTAAGGAGAGAAGGAAGTTAATAGCTAAAAAGTCAGTTTACCCAGCTTTACCTATCAAACATGCCAGTGAATAATACCTTAACACATCTCTGAAGTACCTTTATCTTTTTTCTCTGCCTTCCTCACTTTTGCTCAAAGTTGATCTTATTTGAGAACATGAAGAATCCTCTGTTCACTCTAGTGTTTACATGTATTATAACATATACTAAAGCAAGGAAGAACTGAATTGATGCAAAACACAATACAATCATAAGTAGGACAATATCTTTAGAATTTGATATTCCAATCACAAAGTTAAAGTCTTAATAACATCAGAACTAAATATTGTGCTAGCATCGAAAATAAATAATATGCGTCAATTGATATATGCCAAATTGATCTACCTAACTCAGATATTGCCATGTTTATTCAATATCAAACTAGAGCCTCAGTCTTAGCTTCAGAATCTATACAATTAATAATTAGAGAGAGAACAAATATTAACTACTAGACAATAGAATGTCAGAACAAGAATTTGTGCCCAGATTGTATAAACATAAAAAGTTATTCTCCTCCGAAAATACAAGCGAAGGTCATCCTTCCCCCTTATGGGCTAGAGAACATCATCTAACTAAGTGAATGAACTCATTTTACAATAGAGAAAACCAAATCCCATGGTAATTGAAGTATATCTTCATCACTATCTCATATTTTTATCAATAATGCATAAAGCTTCATAAAAATAAATACCATATCTTCTTGCATATTTTTTATTTATCAAACCTTATAATTAACAAAATATTTTAGTTTCAACTACCATACTTCAATGTATGCCATTAAGTCATAAGCATTTATACGTTTATGCTACAAAAACTTTATGTCAAACTTAAGTAGAAAACTTAGACTAACATTTTGAACTCCATAATTGGGAAGTAACACTATAATGCTTCAAATGCAAAACAAAAATATACAAAGCACTAAAGAAAGTAATTTGACAACAAAGGGCATAATAATAATTTTATTACGGAATGAAGCAAGATGTGGTGGACCTAAATATTATACTATACGTACAAATCAACAAGTTATGAAAAAATATAAGCATATAAGAAAAGGCAAACCAAATAGGTCCCGAAATTTCCATCTCATAAAAATACCTTCTTAATGCTTCACTTCCTTTTCAAACACTCATTATTACTTTCTGTCCATCCATATTTGATACTAAATTTATGCTTCCTACTAATTCTTTAAAATTCTTACTATGTATCTAACAAATTTCACTTCATTAATTGGCTTCGAAACCAAAATGATTTTAGCGGTAAGGATAGGTCAGACAAACATTCCATCAAACAGGTAATATGTAATGGTCAATCCCTAAAGAAATTCTGCAAAGATGCAAAGCTAGTATAGAAAGGTTTAAGATCTGAACATAAGTAACTTTAAACTTAAGGCTATTACTATGAAACAAACCCGAATGAACTCTGTGTTTGAACTTTGATACTATTGAGATTTTCTTTTTCCTCGTTGAATTTCACTGAAGCAAATATTGGCATATATAAGAGCACATTTCAGAAAGAAAATAAGATATTGCTGTAAATTTTAGGGTGGAGGGAAATTCGGCACAGGAGGTGGTAGTGTCTATGGAGATTACGGCGGAGGCGGGCAAAACGAAAAACCTAATGAGCTGATGTCTCGATTTTAGGAGGGAAATTGTTTGCACTTTGAAAATGGGGGGAAATGTTTCACGAAAATTTTAAAGGCAGGGGGAAAATTTTATTGAATTTCTTTAGCGCACACTTGTGAAGTGTTGCTTTTAGAATTACAAATACAGCCCACCTTAAAAGCGTCGCAATATAAATGAATAAGTGTTGCCGATTAATTTATGTTTGGCAACACTTAAGTTGCATTGTCTTTCTATTTAAAAAGAACGTTTTGCAAGTGTGGCCATAAGATGTGTTTCCAAAAGCAATAAGCAAAGGCCACCCTTGAAAAGTGTTCCCACATATACTTTTGAAAATACTTTTTAAGCGTTGTCAAAAGTTAGTGTGCCATTTGACCAGATTTATTGTAGTGACTGTCTCGTGAGTTTTGACACTAACAATAAGTTGAATTTAAAATTTGGCACATACACAACTCCTTTAATAGTTTTATTCCCTAAAACTACTGCATCTCCTGTATGTCTAATTTCTGCTTTACAGCCTGTAGGTAATTGTACTCCATCTATTCTATGATCTGCTTTTCTAAGATTACCTAAAGAATTCTTGCAATTTGTCACATGGTGAGTAGCACCCGAGTCCACTATCCAAACATGATCATTAGCAGGCATTTTCCATTAAAGTGATAATACCTACAGTATTGGTGGAACAGTCATTTGTGGTAGTCTTCTGCAACAAATTCACCAGCTGTTTGCATTGATCCTCAGTGAATAAATTTCCTTATGTTGGCAGCATAGGTGTCTGTTTCTAATCACTTGTTGCATTGTTCACATAAGTCATGCCTCTTGTGTTTTGCCCTTTCTTCTTACTCCTGAAATATGGTGGATATCCCACTATTTTGTAATAATTTTCTTTGAGGTGTCCCTTATAACCACAATAGTCGCAGATTAATCCTGGCCTTTTAGGTCTAAACTCATGATCTTTTTCTGCCAGCATTGTGAGAGGATCCTTCAATGTGTCTGTGACTCCGAGAGTTCTTTGACTTTCTTCTTATGTAACTATTGCATAAGCTTCATTCACTGTGATCACAAGTCTTTTGGCAAAGACATTACTTCCAATATTACTATAACTTTCATTCAATCCCATGAGGAACTGCAATAGGCAAATGTTCTTCAAGAGCTCTACTGAAGGCTTGGATTCCTCATAGTCACATGAGGCTAGAGGTGCTATGACATCTAATTCATCCCATAGGTCCTTTATTTTCGAATAATAGCTAGTAACCGAGTCAGTTCCTTATCTCAAAGTCGCAATAGCAGTCCCAAGATGATAGATCCTCGTCAGATTTGACCTAACAAATCTCTCCTGGAAATCAGCCCATACCTTTTTTGCATTCGATGCATATACAATGCTAGATATTAATTCATTTGAAACAGTACTACCAATTCATGAGAGAATAATTGCGTTACATTTCTTCCATTGCTCTGCTAATTCACCTCTTACATACCTTTTACACAAGATCTATCCACAAATCCAAGCTTGACATTTCCCCGGAGTGCCAATTTCATCGCTCTGCTCCACAGTGCGTAGTTTTTAGACCTGTGAGCTCGAGCGGAATTAAGACGAGTCCTAGAGCGTCTGAAGCTTGTAAAAACAGCGGATGATTAACATCGAGTGAACTTACTTTGTTATCTGCCATGGCTGTTTGAAATTGAGCTCGAAATTGAAGAATTTCTTTACTCTGTATTTCGCCTTTGTATTTTGCCGGAAAACTTAAATCTCGCCAAAAATAGATCGGAATTACAGTCCCAGCGATTCTCGCTCTGATACCATGTTAGATTATGGGTGAGGAAGAAGATTGAGAAATGAAGAAGAGGAGAAATCGAAATTGTATTCTTCTGAGAACAATGCCATTGTTCAATACAAGGCTATATAGTGCTCACTAACCAAATGACAGCTCATACACAGCTGTCCACTAACCACTTAACCCTCTTAATTAACTCTAAACACCTTATACTTTTATGATGTACACTTTTGTACCCCCTATATCCCAAGATCTAGTATGAATAAAAAGTGTGATTCTTCAAGTGACTACCTATTTAATTTGTAGCAATGCATTTATATAGAGCAATTGCTAATACCTGTAACACTGATGTTTATTTTTCCTTCATTGCATTTGCATAAACTATTGCCTAATTAAGCTGCTTTGACGCGGTGCAATTGATTCTAATTGCTTGGAATTGAGAGGCAATAATTATCGTTATGTTTGTTAAGGAAGTAGTTCTCTTTTTCAAATGGACATAAATATATTCCATTGGTGAAAGTCATATGTTGCGAATATTTGTCGCAAAGTCGTATGGTGAATTCTACCATGTTAGGTGGATTTTGGTCTTCGTTACAATATTATATATATGATGTCAATTCTAGGGTTTGATTTGCTCGGTTTGTTATTCTTGGAGGTATTTCAGCGCCATATTTTTGAACATGAACTGTCAACTTTGTACACATCTATTTTCTTCTGCAAGTAACCACCACTTACAGATATCGAATTAAACAGAATGATTCTTATCCCATGTGTAGTGATAATTGTTCTTTTTTTTTCCTCAAAGATATATATTATATTAATGCATAGAATAAACAAGCTGAGCAAAGGTGCCCATAGCATCCTTTACAATCCAACTTGGAAAAAAGTTCTCCCAAGATACTTCCTTCAACAAAGTAATAGAAAACTTAGCTAAATTATGTGCTAGTTTGTTTAGATTCCTAGGAATATAAACAAAGTCTATATGATCAAACAAAGTCGAGAGCTTCCAAATGTCTTCACAAGTCACTTTTATCTCCCATGATATAGTAATTATTTTTCGAATCATGTCAATAACACTCTTTGTATCTGATAGGATCTTCACCTTCTTCCAACCATTCATAAGTACACGTTCAAGAGCCCTTCATATAGCAAGTGCTTCAGCTATTATGGCTTTTTCCACAAACTGAATTGGAAATCCATGGGCATGAAACAGTTTCCCAAGGCTATCCATAGCCGAAACTCCAATACTTGCACGTCTAGCATCTACCTGTAAACCTGCATCAGTAAATAATAATATGACATCTTGGTGGTTTGTTATTTGAGCCGCTAAGCAAGCCCTATTTTGAGGAGAAGTAGATGAGCAAGTAGCTAAAATATCCTTATATTCATGATAATCAAATAGTGACTTAGAAATAATATCAATCGGTTCAAATCTCTCATGATTAAAGTACCATGCATTCCTAGCTTTCCATATTTGCCACATAATATTAACATCTAAATTTAATAACTCTATTGACTCAGGATATTGTCTAGTATTAGAAACCAAAGTATACCACCAAACTGAAAAATCATTAATTTTGTTCAAGTCAGGCCAGTTTATAGGACTTAGTTTCCATACTAGTTGAGAGAGGTAACATCTAAACATCATATGCTCAACATCCTCGCTTTCAGTACCACATATCTTACATGTTTTCTCCATACTTGATATTCTCTTAGCAAGATTACTGCTTACTGGTAAGAAATTAATTATGCATTTCCTAAAAAAATACTTAAGCTTATATTTAATTCCTAACCTCCATAGAGAATCCCATAACAATTTAGGAAAGGAATGACAACTATATTGAGCATCTAATCTATTATTAGAGTTCTTACTAAATATTTGCTTTACTAAATGGTATCCTGATTTAACTTCATAATTTCTCAATTTTGTATAATGCCATATTAATTTATCTATTGTTCCTGTGGTGAAAATAGGAATAGATAATATTGTATACACATCATTTGGCTCAAAATTAGCGAAAAGATATTGTATTTTCCATGTGTGGTCTTCTTCATCAATTTACTCTGAAACTTTTAAATTAATATTTATGTTCGTACGAAAAGTTTTAGGAATAAAACTATTATTATTTGGAATCCATGGATCATTCCATACATTAATAGTCCTTCCTTGTGAAACTCTCCACCTCAAACCCTTAATTAGTAAATCACGACCCCATAAAATACTCCGCCAAATTCAAGACCCAGAAGGTGATGATGACACATTAAGAAAAGTGATATGGGGGAAATATTTATTTTTAAGTACTCTCGAAAGTAAGGAATCGGGATGTATTAACAATCTCCATGCTTGTTTAGCTAATAAGGCCATGTTAAAAGCTTTTATATCCATAAATCATAATCCTCCTCTAGATTTAGGTTCACATAAATGTTTTCATTTTTCATAATGTATCTTTCTTTTTTCCTCTGTCCCTCCCCCCTCCCCCCACGCACACCAAAATTTAGCAAAAAGAGATGTGATTTCCTTACATAGACCATCCGAAATTTGGAAGCAAGATAAAGCATATGTAGGGATTGCCTAGAGAAACCTGCTGTACTTAAAAAACTATCCTTCCATCCCTTGATTTTAGCCTTAACTCTATCTTTAATAAACTCTAACATCTTCTTCTTTGAGCGGACGATAACAGCAGGTAGTCCTAAGTACATTCCCATCTCATTCCATTTAATTGACCCTAATAGAGAACAAATTTCAGTTTTTTCATCCTCATGTACATTCCTACTAAAATGAATAGCCGATTTATCAAGATTTATCACTTGCCAAGAGCTTTGCTCATATTTTCTTAATATAGCAGACACATTGCTCGCATTCCTAGCATTAGTTGAACAAAATATGTAAGAGTCATCGACAAAAAATAAGTGAGTAATAGTAGGTCCATTTCTATTCAGTTGTAATCCTTGAATTTCACCTTGATCCTCAGCAATATTCAATAGAGTAGAAAATCCTTCTGCGCAAATTAAAAATAAATAAGATGAAAGTGGATCCCCCTCGTTGGTTTAACAGATCCTACAATTTCTCCATTTAGATTAAATCTATATATAGGAGTAGAGATGCATTGCATTATCCAATTCACAAACCTATTAGTGAAACCCATACGTAAAAGTATTTTTTGAATATAAACTCATTCAACTCTATCATATGCTTTTGACATATCCAATTTTATAGCCATAAATTATGTCCGTCTCTTCTTCTATTTTTTAGCAAATGCATAAATTCATGAGTTAGAATAACATTATCTGTAATTTGCCTATGATCGATAAATGCAGCTTGATTTGGAGATATAATATTAGGCAAAATGCTTTTAATTCTGGCAGCAAGAATTTTAGCAATAATCTTATAAAAAGTAGTACATAAGCTAATAGACCTAAATTGATATATTCCAGTTGGATTTTTAACTTTTGGAATCAAGGTTATGAAAGTTTCATTCCAGTCAGGAAAGATATATCCTGAATTAAAAAAGTTTCTAACTGCATCACAAATATCCTTTTCTAAAATATTTCAATATCTTTGAAAAAGTAAAGGTGTCATCCCATCAGCACCTGAGGCTTTTAAAGGGTGCACAGTAAATGCAACTTTCTTAATTTCATCGTCATTTACATCCTTAGTAAAATCCTGATTTGAAGAGTCATTAATAGTAGTAGGGAAATTAGTAGGATTGGATGAAGTAAAAATTACTAAGATCTTGTCAATTGTTCTCAACTTGAATTATTTAGTCTATATGAAGAATATGTATCTTGTTGTCTCAGGTATTCTTTATCACCTCCCCTCTAGTCATTCGTTAGCGTTTGGAAGTTTTATTAATTTTGGTGTGATACTAAGGAGCAAAGAAGAGTGTTTACCCTAAAACATGAATAACAATTGAATTTATATATGATTTTAAGGATATGTGGATTAATTTTATATGAGTGATTAATTACGTTAGATTAAATGAAAGACTTAATAAATGACCAAACCAATGATAAGGGTGATTCCGGTCTTGGTTGATGGCTCGACGAAGAAACTGCCCTCGATTCCAAGCTCGTACTTATGAAGAATTTAAGAACAAGAATAAGAACTTTGAACAACAAAGAGAATTGAAATAAATTGCCTTGATATGTGTGTTACCATATTTTTTATGAATAATAAGCTCCCCATTTATATAGTAGGGGAGTTTTACACTAAGTACAATTCTAAGAAAGGTAAAAAAAATTTGTTTCGCTAATTACTGATTTTCTACCAATATGGGTCGAGATTCACGCCATGATATCTGGTTGGTCATGGACATTACGATCCTTTGTTAGTCGTGTGCAGTTGTTGGGTAATGCTCTCCGAAGTCTTGATCCCTGAACAAGACCCAGAGGACACGACCCCGATACCCCCGAGGGTAGGGGGTTTTCCCGAGCCCCGGTACGAGGCACTCATAGCTTTGACTCTGATTCATTACGGTCACATTCCTGCTCCGTTTGTCTTAACGGGAAATCGAGGTGTTCCGTGGGCACATTTTTTCCCGTATACAGATAGTCCTCTTGTTTCTCAGAGAGTAGTCTTGCCGACATGATAGAAAACAACAGATGACTCAGGTTCCTTCCTTCATACGTTATGACGAGGGAGCCGAAATGTCACATCAATTGCGTCATTCTGACTTCGTACACGTGACCCTCATCGGCAGGTCGCCTCAGAATGCACAGCGTCGGTTGTTTATCTATAAAATCTTCCTCCTTTTGTCTTTTTTCCTACTTTTCGACCAAACCACTACCTTCGAGCTTTCCAGCCATCATCAAACCTTCATATCTTTATCCTTGTTCTTCAATTTCCATAGCAATCTCCATATTTCTGTCCAGATTTTCTTTAAATATTCATACTCGGTTCTTTATCTTCAAAACCCATTTTCCCAAACTTTTTGTTCTTTTCTCAAACTTTCAAACACTCCCTCAGATGACAATGGACAAAACATCAAAAACCGTGCCTTAACAAGTTGCCTCTTCATCTTTTCAATCAGTCGTTGGTACTAAAGTGGTTGCCCCTGAGGTGGTTGCCCTTTAAATGGCTTCCCTCATTGTGGACGCTGATGAACCAGCCTGCGAGCCTCCCTTGTCGGCATTCATTCCGGGGGGCTATTCAATTGCAGATGACTTTAAAGTCGAGAAGTCCTCGTGCAAATAGGATCAGGGTGAAGGAGTCTCGAGGTACATATGGTCTATGACTGAAGATGTTCTTCCTATAGTTCGTAAGGACTGCAATTGGGAAAGAAAGAACTTAGTAGTCCCCACGCCTGAGGACGCCTTCACCACCCATGTGGAGGGGTACTTAAGTATTTATACTTATCTCTTCACACTAGCCCTATAGACCCGATCATTCTAAACTTTTGTAAGAGGTACGAGGTATGCCTTGGGCATATCCACCTATCATTGTGGAGCATCGTGACCCTCCTCTGCTACTTCGTGAATAAGACCGAATCTGTGGGGGTAGCTACTTTGATTATACTGACAGTCTTGGAGGATGCTCGGGTTTTGTCCACTCTTGTGGGGGTAGCTAGCTATCTCCGATGCCTAGTGACCGAGGAGGACCAGGCAAAAATGAATGCGGTGAACGTGCCATGCCTTTTTAATTAGGTACAGCAGGCGCTGAACCGGGTAAGGCATTATTTCCTTCCATCTATCTGTAGTTATCTGTGTTTGATATTTCTCACATTTATTTTTGCCCTTTTGCAGGCCTCGGTACGTCACCACGAGAGCTTTTTTCGGTACCGAGTTGAGGTCAACCAACTCGAGCTCGAGATCAAGGAGCTTGCCCAAAAATAACATGTATAAGCTTCTTAGCGAGCAGCAAGAGGGGGTCGCCAAGATCCTCCAGCTCGAGCTGGATGCAGCTCAGAAAGAGGCATCGACCTTAAGGTAGGAGCACGCTAACTTGGTGAAAAACGTAAAGGTTTTTGAAGTTAGAAACGAAGGTCCGGTTGCATAGGCTAATAATAATACTTCGCAGGTCCAACAAAATATCGACCAGATTGACCAACTCTGCAAGGAGATAGATGAGATCCAAATGATGGCCGACGGGTGGAAAAACAAAATGGACATGCTAGCCTTGGAGAAGGAGACCGCCCAGGCCAAGCTGTCTTCGGTGGAAGTTCAGCTTCGGGTGGCGAAAGAGAAGGCTGATATACGGTCTTAACAAAAAGAGGACCTCCAAGCACGACTGGGCTCGGCCATCGCTAAATGGGATGCCCTTGACAAGGAGCTCGAAACAATTAGATCCAGGTTGGAAGCAACCTCATTTGATACTGACGAGATGGTAGCCCAATATAAGGCCGATGTAGAAGCAATCTAAGCCCGCCTGAAGACACTGTTGAGTATGTGAGGAGGCTTTCCATAAGGGAGACCCTCGAATAAATACATGCACGAGGTTTCGACCTATCTACCGAGATCAAAGAGACAAAAAGGCTCGAGGTCGAGGTCAAGAGGCTAGCTGAACCCTAAGGTGAAGAGGGCTCCAAGGGCTCTGAAGAATCCAAAGGCCCCAATAGTTCTGGTAAGGCTGGCAAGTGGGCCGGGTCCGGTCCTAAGTGGGCCGGTCCTATGCGGTCCGGTCCTAAACGGTCCTGGGCTTCACGGG
>AWOL01S0190035.1:0-18304 GCA_000715115.1 Nicotiana otophora | reverse complement strand
TAATCCATTCCCTGAAGTGAATGTGATAATATTAATAAAGTCATAAATATGAACGCGCTCTTGATGTAAATATATTACGATTTATCTCCAGAAGAGGTAATATGATTGAGAGAATATGTACTCAATTTTTCGTATTTTTTTCTCCTGAAGAAGTAACACAATTAAAATTTCCTCCCTGAAGTAGGAAAATATTATGAAAATGTATTTTTATGTGCTTAAACAATTATTTTATATTGTTCATTTGATTATGATTTTCTCTCGTGATACTAGAAGTGTCTGAGTAATATTTGATAGTACAAAGTGTATAAAAAAACGCTTGAAGAGCTAATTGNTAGCAAATATATTAAGAGAGGTTGAAGCATCACAATTTGATGCGATTAATGCGCGTTCAGATAATTATGTTCGATTTCCTGAAGGATGAGAATTTTTGATAAATATTAATCCATTCCCTGAAGTGAATGTGATAATATTAATAAAGTCATAAATATGAACGCGCTCTTGATGTAAATATATTACGATTTATCTCCAGAAGAGGTAATATGATTGAGAGAATATGTACTCAATTTTTCGTATTTTTTTCTCCTGAAGAAGTAACACAATTAAAATTTCCTCCCTGAAGTAGGAAAATATTATGAAAATGTATTTTTATGTGCTTAAACAATTATTTTATATTGTTCATTTGATTATGATTTTCTCTCGTGATACTAGAAGTGTCTGAGTAATATTTGATAGTACAAAGTGTATAAAAAAACGCTTGAAGAGCTAATTGTTTGTCTAGAAGACACATGACACCATTAGTGTCTGAATAATATTATGGTCAAAATATATGTTGTAGTAAACCCGAAATTTACTAATACAAATGACTTTCATATTGAGACTACAAATGATTGGAAGATTAAAAATCTTCATGTTTCTACAACCATAGGGGGTAAAATAATATGCATGTGAAAAGTTACCCGACTTATTCTTCAATTTGTACTACATCATGTATTACAGTAAATCAAAAGTTTACTAATGAAAAAGCAATCACAGTAAATCAGAAGTTTTACTGAAGCAAAAGTAGCTACTACAATAAACCATGAATTTGGTGATACGAAAGTAGCCATAGTAAATCAGAAGTTTACTAATGCAAAAGTTTATGCCATAGTTACTTTAGAAGTTTACTAAGAGATAGCACATACCATGATAAATTTGAAGTTTTCATTTGCCATTTTAAAATGAGCTATTTGAGAATTCATATAAGCATATACTCAAGAACTAGAAGATTTTTCAAGAATTCTCATGTGTTACTTGTTTTCATAATAAATTGATTATACTAGCTAAAGTTGGACTAAGACCCCTGAATTCTGGAATATATAAAAGGTAAATATGAGCCCCTTCACCTATCATGTGAACCACTTATAGATGCATATATGAGATGGTTACATGTGTGTTTATTGTCAACATGCAGTTTAGCATTTGGAATTATTTTTCTCAATTAAGAGTATAATTTTCAGATTATGAAATCAAGACAGTGTATCTTGATAATGCTGGTGTATATCCAAGTTGGTTTAGCAATGAATACCTCATATTAATAACTACACTATTTCTTTTGAGAACAAAGTTTCATGTGTTGGTCTAAGATTTTATAAATTGCATACAACAATATTTGTATGCATCATACCAACAAGATATGATAAGTCCTCCCCTTAAAATTGGTTCTGGATCAGAAATTAAATATTTTTACTATCTAATAACTATTGATGTGTGGTATATAATTAATTTCTCTACCACAATGCACCAAGATAAGTTCCCCAAAGGAAATTGGGGATATATGCTAGTTTTTCTATGTAACGACCCGGTCGGTCATTTTGAGAGTAATAGCCCTGATCCCCTATTTATTATTTTTCCCGTACCTTTTTCTGCTTAGGTGACTTACCGGGAGGTTTTGTTTTTGGTTTCAGAGTATTTTGGGACACTTAGTCCCTAAATGAAAGTTTAAGCTTTAGGATTTGCACCGTAGTCAGAATTGGGTGCAGACGACTTCGGAATGGAAATCTGTCAGTTCTGTTAGCTCTGTTAGGTGATTTTGGGTTTAGGGGCGTGTCCGGATTGTATTTTGGAGGTCCGTAACTTATTTAGGCTTGAAATGGTGAANGTGTTAGAGTGTGACGACCCGGCCGATCGTCTTGAGAGTTATGGCCTCGATCCCCTATTTAACTGCTTCCCCCGTATCTTTTTCTGCTATTGTGACTTGCCGGGAGGTCTCATATTGGTTTTTGGAAGTGTTTGGGACACTTAGTCTCTAAATGGAGGTTTAAGCCTTAGGATTGGCACCATAGTCAGAACTATGCGAAGACGGCTCCGTAATGGAGTTCCATCAGTTCTGTTAGCTCTGTTAGGTGATTTTGGGTTTAGGGGCGTGTCCGGATTGTATTTTGGAGGTCCGTAACTTATTTAGGCTTGAAATGGTGAAAGTCGAATTTTTGGAGATTTTGACCGGTAGTGGACATTTTGATATCGGGGTCAAATTCTGATTCCGGAAGTTGGAGTAGGTCCGTAATGTTGAATATGACTTGTGTGCAAAATTTGGGGTCAATCGGACGTGGTTTGGTTGGTTTCGGCATCGGTTGTCGAATTTGGAAGTTTCAAGTCTTTAAGTTTGAATTGGAGGATTATTTGTGATTTTAGCGTTGTTTGATGTGGTTTGAGGGCTCGACTAAATTCGCATGGTGTTTTAGGATTGGTTGGTATGTTTAGTTGAGGTCCTAGGGGCCTCGGGTGAGTTTCGGGTGGTTAACGGACTTGGAATGGAAGTTGAGAAATTTCTGAAGTTTGGTCTTTTGCTCGTATGATCGCACCTGCGAGGGTATTAGCAGCATGTGCGAGGCCGCATGTGCGGTAAGTTGAGCGCAGGGGGCAGAAGGGGTGGAGATTAGCAGTGGTCGCATGTGCGACGGTTTCTTCGAACCTGCGATAGTGCAGATGCGGACCAGTGGTAGCAGAAGCGGAGGCATCCAAGGTTAGTCGTTTTCGCAGGTGCACCCACATTTTTCGCACAAGCGGGCGCGCAAGTGCGAGCCCAACCTCAGCAGATGCGAGCCCAGGCTCCGTAGGTACGGAAATGCCTAGACAGTGTTTAAAATCGAAGGGCTTTGTGATTTTTGTCATTTTGGACTTTGCAAACTCGGTTTAGGGCGATTTTTGAGAGCATTTTCGAGGCATTTTTTGAGGTAAGTCCGTTGTGCTTATTTTTTTTATCAATAATCTTGCTTCCCCATTTATTTTTTCACCTAGTTAGTGTGTATTTAAGGTGGAATTTAGGAGTTTGAGGCTAGGGATTTGGAAAGTTTGATTTGTGGATTTGAAGGTCCATTTGATGTCGGATTTTAGTAAATTTGATATGGTTAGACTCATGAGTAAATGGGCTTTCAGATTTTATGACTTTTACATGATCCCGAGACGTGGGCTCGGGTCGACTTTTAAGGGCAAATTTCAGAATTTTTATTAAAGTATTGATTTCATTAATTGGATGAGTCTATTATGGTTGTATTTATGATATGTAATTACTTTTGGCTAGATTTAGGACATTCAGAACCGGATATTCATGGGAAAGGCATTTTGACCGATTGATTGAGCTTGGTTCGAGTTAAGTGGCTTTCCTGGGGGGAACTCCCCGTAGGATTTGTACTGATTTGATATATGAGCATCGTGTACGTGAGGTGACGAGTATGTACACGGGCTAATTGTGTAAAACCCCGATTTTTCTACTAAGTAATAACCTGATTTCTATATTATTTGAGTTTCACCAACATGTGTAGTATCCTGCTAGATTAGAATAACATGCTTACTTGCCTTAACTGTTTACTTGAACTACGTGCAACATGTTTAGTGAATTTACATGTCTTTCCTTAACTCGTACTTAGGTTGAAATGTAGGATTTCGTATCGTAACTATTGAATTCTATTGTTTCGTTGCATATTTACTTTGGGTCTACGGAACGGTATTCCGGAAGATCCCCATGTACTGCATATTTACTTTGGGACAACGGAACAGTATTCCGGGAGATCCCCTTGTACTGTATATTTACTTTGGGACTACGGAACGGTATTCCGGGAGATCCCCCTGTCTTGCATATTTACTTTGGGACTACAGAACGGTATTCCAGGAGATCCCGTGTATATTTACGTTTGGGACTACGAGACGGTATCTCGGGAGATCCCCTGTTGTATTCTGTGTACTGAGTTGTTACCTTCTATGAATTCTTTCTTGTTAAATTTCAGTCTTTATTTACTGCGATATTTCATTCTTACCTTGTCTTATTATTAATTATACCAGTAGGGTCCAGACCTGACCTCGTTACTAGTCGACCGAGGTTAGGCTTGGCACTTACCAGGTATCGATTTTTGTGTACTCATGTTACTCTTTTGCACATGTTTGTCATGTGCAGATCCAGGTGCTCCTTATCAGCCGCACTATTAGTGAGCCAGGACATCTTTGGAGACTTTAAGGTATATCTGACGCGTCCGCAGACCTCGAAGTCTCATTCTACTCTTTCCCATGTCCATTATCTTCTGTATTTTCTTTTAATAGACTCTGATGTATAGAGACACTAGATTTTCCTTCTGTAGTTTGTGATTCATGATGTTTCGGGTTTTGGGATTGCTGTGTATTTTTGAACAGTTAGTTGTTAAAATTATGTTTCCATTTCATTATTTCACAAATGTTAGGCTTACCTAGTCGTAGAGACTAGGTGCCGTCACGACGTCATACGGAGGGAAAATTTGGGTCGTGACAAGTTGGTATCAGAGCTCTAGGTTCATAGGTATCGTGAGTCACAAACCGGTTTATTAAAGTCTCGTGGATCGGTACGGAGACATCTGTACTTATCTTCGGGAGGCTATAGAATTGTTAGGAAAATTTCACTACTTTGATTCCTTGTCGTGCGAAAATTGTTGACTTCAAAAATTCTAAACTTCTGTATTCTATTCTCTCACAGATGGTGAGGACACGTACAAGCGGATCTAATGACCAGGCACCCGCTCCCCCTGCTAGAGCCGCGAGAGGTTGTGCCGGGGTAGAGGCCGAGGGACGTCTACGTGGTGTAGCTAGAGCACCCCACACGAGCTGCTACAGAGGAGCCCCTAGTAGCTCCAGTTGGAGGGCAAACAGTTGAGGCACCTGTTCCTATACCAGCCCTCCAGGAGACTCTAGCCCAGTTTCTGAGCATCTTCAGCACCTTAGCTCAGGCTGGATTGATTCTACTTGCCTCTGCCACATCTTAGGCTGGGGGGAGGAGCACAAACTCCCATCGACGGTACTCAGAGCGGCGGGTTCAGGTCGACCAGGTTCCAGAGATTGCACCAATGCAGTCGGTAACTCCAGCTCAGCCCGAGGTTAGGGCAACAGCTTCTGAGGTGGAGCAACTCAGACTTGAGAGGTACAAGAAGTACCACCCATCTACCTTCAACGTATTGGCTACAGATAACGCTCAGGGTTTTCTGGTGGAGTGTCATCGTATTCTCCGTACTATGGGCATAATGGAGACGAGCGGGGTTTCTTTTATTATATTCCAGTTTAGAGGAGCAGACTATCAGTGGTGGCGTGCTTATGAGTTGAGTAGTCCGGCTGAGGTAGCTTCACTTACATGGACTCAGTTCTCGGACATATTTTTGAGAGAGTATGTCCCTCAGAGCCTCAGGGATTCATGGCGCGCGGAGTTTGAGCAGTTGCGTTAGGGTGCTATGACTGTGTGAGAGTATGCAGTTCACTTCAGTGATTTGGCCCGACATGCATTGGCCTTGGTTGCCACAGTTCGAGAGTGAGTTCGACGGTTTATTGAGGGACTCCACCCCAGCATCCGGATTAGTATGTCGAGGGAGTTAGAGATGGATATTTCTTATTAGTAGGTTGTGAGTATTGCCAGGAGATTGGAGGGCATGCTTGCCCGGGATAGAGATGAGAGGGAGGCCAAGAGGTCTCGAGAGATTGGTTATTACTCTGGAGCTCGTGTCCCAGTAGCTCTCCATGGTAGGGGTTATGTAAGTCGCCCCGTTCATTTAGCTCTTCCAGCCGCCAATGGTGTTCCTGCTCCTTCTAGGCCCCATGAGCCTTATTATGCACCACCAATATCTAGTGTGCCTCATGTACGGGGTATTCCTAGCGTCCAGTCCAGCAGACCTTGCCCGATCCAGTCACATCATCCACACCCTCCCAGAGCTTGTTTTGAGTGTGGAGACACTCGCTATATGGTGAGGGATTGCCCCATATTTAGGAGGGGTGCACCTCCATAGACTTCTCAGGCACAACGTGCTCTACCGGGTCCTTAGGCTATAATTACAGCACCAGCTACCACCCCACTTGCTCAGCCAGCCCGAGGTGGAGGTCGGAGAGGTAGAGGTCGTCCTACATAGGGAGGCCAGGCCAGATATTATGCCATTCCTGCTCGTACAGAGGCAGTCACTTATGATTCTATCATTACAAGTATTTTCCCGATCTGTCATAGAGATGCGTCGGTATTATTTGACCCAAGCTCTACATATTGTTATGTGCCCTCTTATTTTGCCCCATATTTGGGCGTATCTCGGGATACTTTGAGTTTCCATGTTTATGTGTCTACTCATGCGGGAGATTTTCTTGTTGTGGACAGTGTGTATCGGTCATGTTTGATTGCTCTTAGTGGTTTTGAGACCAGAGCCGATTTATTATTGCTCAACATGGTGGACTGAGATATTATTTTGGGCATAGACTGGTTGTCGCCCCATTATGCTATTCTTGATTATCACGCTAAAAACTATGCCAGGTTTACCACGGTTTGAGTGGAGAGGTACCTTAGAGTATACTCCGAACATAGTTATTTTATTTCTTAAAGCTCAACGAATGGTTAAGAAGGGGTATGGCGCGTATCTAGCTTATGTGAGAGATGTCAGTATTGATACTCTTACAGTTGAGTCAGTTCTAGTAGTGAGGGACTTTCCAGATATGTTCCCAGTTGATCTTCCGGGCATACCGCCCGACAGAGATATTGATTTTGGCATTGATTTGTTGCCGGGAACTCAGCCCATCTCTATTCCTCCATATCGTATGGCTCCTTCTGAGTTAAATGAGTTGAAGGAGCAGTTACGGGAATTGCTTGATAAGGGCTTCATTCGGACCAGTATGTCACCTTGGGGTGCTCCTATCTTATTTGTGAAGAAGAAGGATGGTTCTATGCGGATGTGTATTGATTACCGCCAGTTGAACAAAGTCACAGTGAAGAACAAATATCCTTTGCCTCTTATTGATGATTTATTTGATCAAATACAGGGTGACAGAGTGTTTTCCAAGATTGACTTACGTTCAGGATATCATCAGTTGAAGATTCGGGAGCCAGATATCTCGAAAATTGCTTTCAGGACGAGATATGGTCACTATGAGTTTCTTGTTATGTCTTTTGGGCTGACCAATGCCCCAACAGCTTTTATGCACTTGATGCACAGTGTGTTCCGGCCTTATCTTGACTCATTCGTCATTATGTTTATTGACGACATTCTGATGTACTCTTGGACTCGGGAAGATCATGAATAGCACCTGAGGACTACACTTCAGACCCTAAGAGAAAAGAAGTTATATGCAAACTTTTCAAAAGTATATGTTTTGGCCAGACTCAGTGGAATTCTTGGGTTATATAGTATCGAGTGAGGGGATCCAGGTGGATCCGAAGAAGATTGAAGCAGTGAAGAGTTGGCCCAGACCGTCCTCAGCTACAGAGATCCGGAGTTTTCTCGGTTTGGCCGGGTATTACCGTCGCTTTGTAGAGGGATTCTCATCTATTACAGCACATATGACCAAGCTGACCCAGAAGGGTGCTCTGTTCAGGTGGACAGAGGAATGTGAGGAAAGCTTTCAGAAGCTCAAGACAGCTTTGACTACAACCCCAGTATTGGTATTGCCTACAGGTTCGGGGTCTTATACTGCATATTGTGATGCATCACGGATTGGTCTCAGCACGATGTTGATGCAGGACGGTAGGGTGATTGCCTATGCGTCCAGACAGCTGAAGGTACATGAAAAGAACTATTATTTGCACGACCTTGAGTTAGCAGCTATTATTCATGCTTTGAAGATTTTGCAGCATTATTTGTACAGTGTTCCTTGTGAGATTTACACCGATCATCGGAGTTTGCAGCATTTGTTCAAGTAGAAGGATCTTAATTTGCGTCAGATAAGGTGGTTGGAGATGCTTAAGGATTATGATATCATCATTTTGTACCACCCTGGGAAGGCCAATGTGTTGGTCGATGCTTTGAGTCACTGGGCAGAGAGTTTGGGGTGCTTAGCATATCTACCAGCAGCAAAGAGGCCCATGGAGTTGGATGTTCAGGCCTTAGCCAGCCAGTTTGTGAGATTGGATAGTTCTGAGCCGAGTCGAATATTGGCTTGTGTGGTCTCTCGGTATTCCTTTTATGATTGTATCAGGGAGTGTCAGTATGATGACCCCAATCTGCTTGTCCTTAGGGACACGGTCCAGCACGGTGATGCTAAGGAGGTCACTATTGGAAATGATGGTGCATTGAGGATGCAGGGCAGGCTATGTGTGCCCAATGTAGATGGTTTGCGTGAGTTGATTCTTCAGGAGGCTCACAGCTCGTGGTACTTCATTCATCCGGGTGTCGCGAATATGTATCAGGACCTGAGGCAGCATTATTGGTGGAGGAGGATGAAGAATGACATAGTAAGTATGTGGCTAGATGTCTAAATTGCCAACAGGTGAAGTATGAGCATCAACGACTGGGTGGGTTGCTTCAGAGGGTAGAGATTCCGGAGTGGAAATGGGAGCGGATCACTATGGACTTCGTTGTTGGTCTCCCATAGACTCAGCAAAAGTTTGATGCAGTTTGGGTGATTGTGGACAGGCTAACCAAGTCAACTCATTTCATTCCTGTGATGACTACCTATTCTTCCAAGCAGTTGGCTTGAATTTATATTCGCGAGATCGTCAGGCTTCATGGCGTATCGGTATCTATCATCTTTGACCGGGGCACACAATTTACATCACAATTCTGGAGAGCCGTACAACATGAGTTGGGTACTAGAGTGGAGCTGGGCACAACATTTCACCCTCAGACGGACGGACAGTCCGAGCGCACTATTGAGATACTAGAGTATATGCTCTGCGCTTGTGTGATGATTTTGGGGGTGCTTTGGACCAGTTCTTCCTACTTGCGTAATTTGCTTACAATAACAGTTATCAGTCAAACATTAAGATGGCGCTGTATGAGTTGGTAGGCGGTGTCGGTCCCTAGTGGGTTGGTTCGAGCCGGGCGAGGCTAGATTATTGGGTACGGACTTGGTCAAGGATGCCTTGGAAAAGGTTAAGATGATTTAGGATAGACTTCGCACAACCCAGTCCATGATGATAGAAGAGTTACGCGGACCGAAAGGTTCACGATGTTGCATTCATGGTTGGAGAGAGGGTCTTGCTCTGGGTTTCGCCTATGAAGGGCTTTATGAGGTTCGGAAAGAAGGGCAAGCTGAGCCCAAGGTTCATTGGTCCTTTTGAGGTGTTGCGGCGTGTTGGGCAGGTTGCTTATGATATTGCCTTACCTCCCAGACTAGCATGAGTTCATTCGGTATTTCACGTTTCGATGCTCCGGAAATATCACGGTAACCCGGCTCATGTATTGGATTTCAGCTCAGTCCAGTTGGACAAGGATCTATCTTACGTTGAGGAGCCAGTGGCTATTTTAGAAAAGCAGGTCAGAAAGTTAAGGTCTAAGAACATTGCTTCTGCGAAGGTTCAATGGAGGGGCAGTCGGTCGAAGAGGCGACTTGGGAGACCGAGCAGGATATGCGCAGCCGTTATCCTCATATTTTCACCACTTCAGGTATGTCTCTATGCTCGTTCGAGGATGAACAATTGTTTTAAGAGGGGGAGGATGTAACGACCCGGCCGGTCGTTTTGAGAGTAATAGCCCTGATCCCCCACTTACTGTTTCCCCCGTACCTTTTTCAGCTTAGGTGACTTGCAGGGAGGTTTTGTTTTTGGTTTCAGAGTGTTTTGGGACACTTAGTCCCTAAATGGAGGTTTAAGCCTTAGGATTTGGACCGTAGTAAGAACTATGTTAAGATGACTTCGGAATGGAATTTCGTCGGTTTCGTTAGCTTTGTTAGGTGATTTTGGGTTTAGGGGCGTGTTCGGGTTGTGTTTTTGAGGTCCATAGCTTATTTAGTCTTGAAATGGTGAAAGTCAAAATTTTGGAGATTTTGACCGGCAGTGTAATTTTTTATATCAGGGTCGGATTCCGATTCCGAAGGTTGGAATATGTTCGTAATGTTGAATATGACTTATGTGCAAAATTTTGGGTTAATCGGACGTAATTTGGTTAGTTTCGGCATCAGTTGTCGAATTTGAAAATTTCAAGTTCTTTAAGTTTGAATCGGAGGATGATTTGTGATTTTAGCGTTGTTTGATGTGGTTTGAGGGCTCGGCTAAGTTTGTATGGTATTTTATGATTGGTTGGTATGTTTGGTTGAGGTCTCGATGGCCTCGGGTGAGTTTCGGGTGGTTAACGGACTTAGAATGCAAGTTGAGAAATTTCTGAAGTTTGATCTTTTGCTCGTATGATCGCACCTGCGAGCGTATTGAAAGACCATTTGGTGTCGGATTTTAGTAAATTTGATATTGTTAGACTCTTGAGTGAATGGGCTTTCAGATTTTGTGACTTTTATCCGATTCCGAGACTTGGGCCTGGATCGACTCTTTAGGGCGAATTTCAGAATTTTTATTAAAGTATTGATTTCATTAATTAGATGAGTCTATTATGGTTGTATGTATGATATGTAATTACTTTTGGCTATATTTGGGCCATTCAGAACAGGATATTCGTGGAAAAGGCATTTTGATCGATTGATTGAGCTTGGTTCGAGTTAAGTGAATTGCCTAACCTTGTGTGGGGGATCTCCCCGTAGGATTTGTATTGATTTGATATATGAGCATCGTGTACGTGATGTGACGAGTCCGTACACGGGCTAATTGTGTAAAAATCCAATTTTTCTACTAAGTAATAACCTGATTTCTATCTTATTTGCGTTTCATCAGCATGTGTAGTATCCTGCTAGATTAGAATAACATGCTTACTTGTCTTAACTGTTTACTTGAACTACGTGCATCATGTTTAGTGAATTTACATGTCTTTCCTTAACTGGTACTTAGGTTGAAATGTAGGATTTCGTGTCGTAATTATTGAATTCTATTGTTTCGATGCATATTTACTTTGGGACTACAGAATGGTATTGCGGGAGATCCCCCTGTACTGCATATTTACTTTGAGACTACGAAACGGTATTCCGGGAGATCACCCTGTACTGCATATTTACTTTGGGACTACGGAACGGTAGTCCGGGAGATCCCCCACGTACTGCATATTTACTTTGGGACTATGAAACGGTATTTCAGTATATCCCCATATCTTGCATATTTACTTTGGGACTATAGAACGGTATTCCGGGAGATCCCCCTGCACATTTACGTTTGGGACTACGAGACGGTATCTCGGGAGATCCCCTGTTGTATTCTGTGTACTGAGTTGTTACTTTCTATGAATTCTTGTTAAATTTCAGTCTTTATTTACTGCGATATTTCATTCTTACCTTGCCTTATTATTAATTATACCAGTAGATTCCTGACCTAACCTCGTCACTACTCGATCAAGGTTAGGCTTGGCACTTATTGGGTACCGATTGCGGTGTACTCATGCTACTCTTCTGCATATATTTTTCGTGTGCAGATCCAGGTGCTCCTTATCAGCCAAACTATCAGTGAGTCAGGACAACTTTGGAGACTTTAAGGTATATTTGCCGCGTCCGCAAACCTCGGAGTCCCCTTCTACTCTTCCCCATGCCCATTATCTTCTGTATTTTCTTTTAATAGACTATGATGTATAGAGACACTAGATTTTTGTTTTGTAGTTTGTGATTCACGATGTTCCGAGTTTTGGGATTGGTGTGTATTTTTGAACAGTTAGTTGTTAAAATTATGTTTTCATTTCATTATTCCGCAAATATTAGGCTTACCTAGTCGTAGAGACTAGGTGCCGTCACAACGTCATACGGAAGAGAAATTTGGGTCGTGACATTCTAACATTTGGGGGATGGAATAAGCAGTTGGAAAATATGTAATATGAATCGAATTAGCATTAATATGATCCTCACCCATAAGATAATTCAAGTCAAATGCCAGAAGCATTTGCTGATCCAAAGTTAAATATCATATTTCAGCTGCAAGTACTCTTATTAAAATTAAAGTCCCTGAAGGATAGAGTTTACCGCATGCGTGAAGCATAGTAAACTGATCGATTCCAATGGTAACAATCCTTGAAAAAGATAGGAGCAAAATAATCAATATGACCATAATGAGAAGGAAATGAGCTTTAGAAGAGTCCACGACATAACATTTCATGAAACTCCAAAAGAAGTTCATGTACCTGAAAATAAAGAAAGTGATGAGATCTCAACAAGTTATGTCGCTTAGGAACCGATACAAAATGATCATCGGCGATATATTTGATACAATATAGTGCACAATATTGCAAAAAATTATGAGGATCGGACTTGTAGTCCAGACACCTGAAGATGTCATGCCATTTAAATGCATGTCATAACCTATATGAATCATTTGATTAAATCTATATGAAGATCCCTAAAGGAGTTAAAATATTCGAAACATATAATTCAAAGTCTCAAGAAATGTACTCGATCAAATTACAAAGCTCTTTGTACGGTTTAAAGCAATCTGGGCGCATGTGGTATAATCGCATCAGTGAATATTTATTGAAAGAAGGTTACATAAATAATATTATTTGTCCATGTATTTTTATAAAGAATATGTCATTAGAATTTGTTATACTTGTTGTTTATGTTGATAACATAAATCTTGTTGGAACTCCAGAAGAGCTCCAAAAGGCAATTGAATATCTTAAGAAAGAATTTGAGATGAAAGATCTTGGAAAAATAAAACATTGCCTTGGTCTGCAAATTGAATATTTAGCAGATGAGATCTTTATCTATCAATCTGCCTATACAGATATGGTATTTAAACGCTTTTACATGGACAAAGCGCACCTATTGAGTACATCAATGGTTGTTCGATCACTTGAAGTGAATAAGGATTTGTTCCGACTTCCAGAAAAGGATGAGGAATCCCTTGGTCTTGAAATACCCTATCTCGGTGCAATTGATGCACTTATGTATCTTGCTAATACTACATGACACGATTTAGCATTTTCTGTTAATTAACTAGCAAGATACATATAGCTCTCCTCCTACACGAAAATATTATAACAGGATTAAGCATATATTGCGATTTTTAAAGGGAACTCTTGATATGAGTTTATTTTATGCTAACAAAGGTGGTACAAATCTTGTTGATTATGCAGATGCAGATTATTTATCTGATCCTCATAAAGCTCGATCTAAAATTGGGTACGTGTTTACATGTGGAGGTACTGTCATATTATGTCACTCCACAAAGCAATCTATTATTTCTACTTCTTCAGATAATGCTGAGATAATAGCTATTCATGAAGCAAGTAGAGAATACGTATCGTTGAGATCAGTTATTTATTTTATTCGAGAAAAATATGGGTTGGAATGTGATAAAAGACTCACAATTTTATACGAAGATAATGCGGCATGCATAGCCCAATTGAATGGAGAATTTATAAAAGGAAATAGAACGAAGCACATTTTACCAAAGTTATTCTTCACACATGATCTCCAGAAGAATGGTAATATCAATGTGCATCAAATCCATTCAAGTGACAATCTGTTAGATTTATTCACTAAATCTTTACTAACTTCAACTTTTGAGAAGATGGTATACAGGATTGGAATGTGGAGACTCAAATATTTGAAATAAGGTTTTCATCAGGGGGAGAACATATGTGTTGTACTTTTTTTCCTTACTAAGATTTTTCCCACAAGATATTTCTTATAAGGTTTTTAATGAGGCATCTAGCAATGCGTATTACTAAATATGTGTACTCTTTTTCCTTCACTAGGATTTTTTCCCACATAATTTTTCCTAGTAAGGGTTTAACGAGGCACATTATCTTTTAATGAACATCCAAGGGGAAATGTTATAAATATATTATATTGTGGATGTCCATTTAGTACTATGTTATAAATAAGCTTTCTAAAGAAGTTTACCCATATTGGACTCCACCGTAAATATATTTATCTATTTAGTACTCTATTGGAAATAAGCCTCCTGAATAAGCTTATTATTTCGGCACTCCATTGTGGATAAATATTACTCCTGTAGAAGATTATCTATAGCTGGTACAATAACAACTTACAAGAAGCTTACACAACAGTTTGCAGTAGTAACTTACAAGCAGATTACACAACTTCCTTTCTTCTATAAATAGTAGTATTGGCACGCAATTTCGCTTTCTATTAGTAGTAGGTTTTTATGACTACCGTTGTTTTCTTTCATTGTTGATCACCTTACTATCTTGTTATTTTTATTCTACTTTTGTATGGATTTTTGGTACTGTCCATTCTTGTCTATATTTTTATTAATGTGGTACTTATGCTTTCCTGAACCGAGGGTCTATTGGAAATAACATCTCTATCCTCACAAGGTAGGAGTAGGGTCTGCGTACACACTATCCTCCCTAGACCCTATGGTGTGGGATAATACTGGGTATATTGTTGTTGTTGTTGTTGTTGTTGTTATGTACATCAGTTTGAAGTTGAATAATATATCAATCTCTCTCTATACTTGTCTTTGGTTTATTTACTTTATAGTCTTTATTTTATAACACTCCTATATTTTTATTTTATATTTATCTAGTACAATACAGTGCATAAATCTCGTACAAGTTATACTGTAATATTATGGGCGAAATGCAACAATAGCTACTTTTAAGCCCGCTATTTAAAATATATTCACAATTTATAATATATTTAAAGATTAGCCAATTCCTCCGAACTTCAAGACTAAGTATCATGAATTTAGAAATTCAAGACTAAATGCCCTGAATTTCGGAACTACTAATTTAAAATTCAGGACATAAGATTTAAACATCTGGGCAAAATTTTTGAACTTTAGAACACGATGTCGTGAAGTTTGAACTTTGAGGTTTAAAATTTTAGGACGTCATGTCCTCAAATTTGAGCGAAATTAGTTAATCTTTAAATAAATTGTAATCTATGCATATATTTTAAACAACATACTTAAAAGCGGCTACCCGGTGTCATTTTCACTAATATTACCATCAAGACTAATATTGTTAGTGAAAATCTCTCGCAGTAAATATTAGTTCAATTCTCAGTCTCCTTTTTTTCTCTCCTATCCCTAATATCCCAACATAATAGAGTTTGTTTTTTAAAAGGGTTACTAGTATTAGTAGTAAAGCGTGTCTTTCGTTTTTCTCTCCTATCCCTAATACTAGTAGGGTTAGCCCGGGTTTTTCCCGGGCCCAACATGAACAACGCTGTGCTTTTTGTTATATATTATGCTACTTTATCAACGTAAGGGAATACGGGTAACATTGAGCGGATGGGCTTTCGTTTTAGGTGTTGGTAGTAAATTTTTATTTTTCATAGTAAATTTGTTAGTACTAAGCAAAGGTTGCATATTATTTTGTATAGGTATGCGGCTATGGTTTCACTGTAGGATTAGAGTTACGATGAAACACTTTGAAGTTTGGGAGGTATGACTGAAAACATAAATGTATATATAATGGGAGCTGCCTGAATTTACCAGATAATTCAAAGAGTTAGTTTGCGTAGCTAACAGTAAACTGTTGAAAACATAAATTCATATATAATGGGAGCTGCTTGGATTTACCAGATAATTCAAACACAAAATGTGGAACATTGAACTGCAGTAAATAACACCAGCAAAATTTGTGTTGGTAAGAGTCAGTTTGCATAGCTATTTATAGAAAATGTGAAATATTGTACTGCAGTAGACAACACAACGAAAATCTTCCTTGAGTGCAAGTATTAGAACTGCCATAGCCTATCAAATAATATTGAGGCGACCTTTGTTGCACTTCAAATATGATGAGGCACCTGTACGAAAAACAAATTGGGAGTTAAGTGTAAAAGAGTAGTTGAGAATATGGGCAAAATCCATAAGTCTATTTTGACATAAAATAAGTTTTTTAATGGACAGAAATTGAGAGCAATAAATGTAATTATTCATTAAGTAGGCTAAAGCAGACAACAAAAACACTTTTGAGATTTGCCTTTTTCACTTTTGGATTAGAGTTCTGATGAAACGCTTTGAAGTTTTGGAGGTACGACGAAAACATAAATGTGTATATAGTGGGAGCTACTCGTGTTTACAAGATTATTCAAAGAGTTAGTTTGCGTAGGTAACAATAAACAGTTCATGAAAATCTGCGTAGTTATTCACACAAAATGGGGATAAAATAAGCAGTTTAACGGACGAAAATTGAGAGCAGTAAATGTAATTGTTCACTAAGTAGCGTACAAGTAGACAACAGAAATTCTTTTGGGATTTGGAAATATCATCTTGCTAAATCATTTAACAAAGAGTTAGAATGCATGCATGGATGGACAAACAATTTTGTTCACTTTCTACCTGACAAAACTTTTATTATATATGAGCTTATTGTTTGTATTTGTTGTTGTTTGTTAGCTGTATTTTCTTTGCGTTTGTTCTTACATACAAAGTAACTTAGTTAAAAGCTCTTAAAAAAAGTATAGTCTATCAAGTATTAATTTCTAACCTTGAGTATTTTTGCAGAGGACTTGGTCATTGTACGTTTGGTCTCTTTCTTGGGGTTCCATCTTCTGTCGATGGACTGCGATCTGCTTCTTCAGAAGATTGTACCTTCCTTTTACTCCCCTCGCCAATAGTAACTGGTGTTGAAGATTGTGCCAAGTCGAAGACAGTCTGTTTCTGGGTGTAAGATAAAATGACAAAGGTACCAGGTGGCCTATCTGATGTTCTGAGTAGTGATTTTTGTAAATGAATTTCGAATAGCTTATCTAGCAGGCGCTCTCTGATATGCTCAACGGGTAACAATTGTTTCTTTGGGAAAAAGTTTACCACAAAATGAGTAAAGCGAAGACTTTAAATTAATTTGAAGTGACGCAAAATGATTCTAGAGTTGTCAGTATATGCAAATGGACAATGGCAGTTTCATATATTTGGTCTGTTGTTAGTGAAAGCATTGTTTCAGCTAGTTTGTCCGACACTACTAGTGTTATTGTTCCGCTCCCGTCTGTGACATCAACTTCAAATTCACATCTACATTGTTGTGTTTGTGTAATCATAAAATTTTAGCCGTTAGATGTCGTTTGTCATAGTATGTCAATAGTAAGAGCTGCTATTACCTTGGAATCAACATTCTCTCTAGCTTGCAGTTGATACAGAGAACTTTCTTTTTGCGTTTGATTCGTGTTAGATGTTGGCATTCAGAGCATAGAAGTACGAAGAAAAACTGGAATTCACTTGGTAATGATATTTCTCCTTCAACATAAAAACTTTGCGCCTGTTTAGAAAATAATAAAAAGATACTACTTAGTAAGCACAACATAGAATAACTCGCTATAGTGTATTTTTAATACGATATAAAAGGAAAAGAACAATCAATGCCAAGTCCGACTGATATGTTTTAATATACTCACGGTGGACTGTGAAGGAATGCTTGAAATAGAAAGTATTTGATCTTCAAAAGGTGCAACATTTAGTGTCGAAGGCGATGCTGATGTACTTTTGAGAGTGTATTCAATTAGCATCTGATTGTTGTCCTTTGCCCTGCGATGTAATAGTAGATATTGTGATTTTGTTTTGGTGTAATATGGTATGAAACAATGGAACGTATTCGTGTGCAAATAAAACCTGTTTCATACCAATTCATTAACTTTGCTGCCTGCGGGTACAAAGGATCGATTAAGATTGAGGAGTTGAACCTTGTTGTTAGTCGGACGTCTACATGTCATATACTTGTTAATGAATAAAGGTCAAGATTAATGTACATGCGTGATGTAAAGTAAGTTGTGAATACCTTGTTTAAAGTTAGAAACAGCTATTCGTTTTGCAACAATGACAGAGTATCTATGTAGCTGCTGCAGTAGTTCAGTTCCATCTTTGTCAGCCAATTCTCCCCAGATAGTAAACAGAAAAGGCTTTTTCCTATGAAATTAAGGATGCAGTGTTAAATACATATTTTGTTGTTAGAGGTAGTTAAAGTGTGTATTACTTACTTGTCATCTATAAGAATACCCTCTTGAAATCTTCTGTTTTCGCTGCCTTGATATTTCATGGTACCGCAATTTGCCACAACTGCCACCAGGTCTGCTT
>AWOL01S0190034.1:24906-39641 GCA_000715115.1 Nicotiana otophora | reverse complement strand
TAGAACACACGAATCACCATATTTGATCTCAACTCCACCGCCAGAATGTCTAACACATCTCTTATAAACGTTCATACCACGAGGAATACTTCTAAAATTCTTCTGTGCCACATAGCAAAATTTGAATATCAGTAGTCGATCAACTAGGAGAGTGCCGCAGTACCAGTGAAGTATCCATAAATCAAAACACATTGCCCCTTCTGAAATGTATACTCTCATCAAGCCATACCGATTAGTAATATCATTTACCTATTAGTAATATCATTTACATAGTCATATGAAACCTTCCATGCTGCTTACGAATTTATGCCCTTCCCTTCCAAACTGACCCGTGACCTTGAACATGCAAATCTCAACCCCACACAACACACCGCATCTACCATGCCATCCTATGAAGAGTACAAAAATCTCATAATCAACACTGAGTCACAAGCAGAATACATACCCGATCAGTCAGAAACCTTCCATTTGATCTCATCCCGGAGAAAATCCCAATACGCAACATATTCCTCACACCGATAGAAAATATACTCCTCGAACCGTGGTAAAAACCATTGAGAACTCTTCGAAACCCATTTGCACATAACCAAGCTATCAGAACCGAATCTCTCTTACTCAACCCATCCACGCAGGTCGCCAAAACCCAAGAGCATTGCCACAAAACACTTGTGGAGACTAGCTACATCATAAGTACCCAAAGAACCGATTATATCTATTACTGTACTGATCCAACCTACTACCACACTGTCCTATTTCTCCAAGTCCCTTCCAAATTACCTTCAAATTGATACTTCTCCTTGTTGGAACACCATGATCCATAACCAAAATTTACCACACAAGAGACCCTAGTATAAAACCACAACGCCCTAAGGCCCATAAGCCGCTGACTTCCCTCTTAAGCACCCCAAAGCATCACAACCGCGACACCCACTCTAAAGAGACCTCATGCGAACCTAAAACTGTTTCATTCACCTTCTTGATGCTAAAATGTATAATCCACAATGGTATAAAGATGCCACAAGTCTTTATACCATCCAATGTAACTCTCAGTTTCTAGCCATATACATTGAAAATTCCAAATCGCTATATATAATTCTTGAATCCATTAGAGTCATTCTCGAGAGTCATCCACTCTCAAATCTCAATTAAACCGACCAAACGGACCGAACGACCTGTGCCCCATTAGCACACCAACATCCAAGGGAGTAACCCACACTCCTAAGCAACCGAGCAAATTCCTACTTCATGTACACTACATCCTTCATGAATAACCACTCAAATACTTTATGATTCCCATATACCCATAAAGTGTAATACAACATGTATCCAAAAATTCCTTTACCGAGTCATCCTCGATCTCGACCTCTGCAAGTCATAACTTATTCACCAGTATACCCCGAACCGAAACCAATATGACACATAACCGTGCAATCAACTCATCGATAGCAGACTCCCCCACTTGGCTTAAAGCCATGGAATAAAACATCTGATTACTTATAATAACCATACCCCATTACTACCATAATACCACAGTGAGATTCCACTAAATCGTTCATCCACTCATGCAACACAAACCATCTAGTACCTCAAATCATCTGCAGATCTCGAGTTCATCCTTGTGATGGTTAAGCCAACTTCCATAAGATATATAAACTCAAATTACAACATATATCATTCACTAGTAAAAGAGAACTCTCTACAAAATATCATAAGGATCACACAACCTCAGGACACCTTGCAGGAGATAACCCACCTGCTTTGCCTCAAACTGACATCTCTCTATACCCTTCCATAGTCACGACTACTACGCAATCACTTACTCTTCTCGATTTTAATCTCATCAACAAGACATGAGAATCTACTTCACTCCACCACTAAAGAACATGAGAGATCCCTCAACACACCCATAACTCGAGACCATATGCCAAATTAAGACAGAAATCAAACACCCCATAGTCCTTGCTACATCTCAAGTAAACTCTTCTCGTCACATTCGAACAATCTGAACGCATCTCGCCATCTCATCATACTCATCACGCAGCCATCCAGCCACTCATCGAGCCAAGAATTCCACTCATAGGGATACTACCTGACGTATAAGTCCAAAGGCACGTGCTCACATAACCAAAATCTCCATGCTCAAGCTACAGTCAAAACCCGGCCTCAAGTCCTCTAGATTGGCCCATCATCAGCACACTGAAATCATGTCTCGCACCTCATCCATGGAATCACAAGCCGTCGATGCACAATTAATAACAAATGCTTATGTGTGCATAGGAATGCGTGGAAGGAATTCAAGAGTTTTCAAGCTGAATCAATGTCGCACGATAAGGAAAGAAAGGTGGGAAGCATATCCTAAATATTCTGTAGCCTCTCGAAGATAGGTATGAACGCCATCATACCGATCAGCAAGACTCTACTAGACATTTGCTCATGACTTGTAGAACCTATGAACCTAGAGCTCTAATACCAACTTGTCACGACCCAAAATCCGACTAGTCGTGATGGCACCTAACCCAACCCGCTAGGTAAACCAATTAACCACTACCAATTCCAATAATAATTAAATAAGCAATTAAGTAAAGAAATGTCTGAATCTGATACATTCCCCAAGGATTGGTAGTACAAATCATGAGCTTCTAAAAATAGAGTTTACAAAGCTGAAATGAAGTAAATACATCATCTGTTTGAAAAATACATTAACAGAGTTTTATAGATCTAAGGCTACCATGAACAAGAGGCAGCTACAACCGGGATGCATTTACATCTTCAAATCCAGCTCCCATCGAACACAGCAACATTAGCAGCCAACATCTGCACGTAAGGTGCAGAAGTGTAGTATGAGTACCACTGACCCCATGTACTCAATAAGTAACAAACCTAACCTTACGTTGAAAGTAGTGACGAGCTAACACAAAGGTAGGGTCCAACACCAATATTCCACAACAGTTCATAATAGCATAGTACAAGTAACAAAAGAGGTATCTCAAAAATAAAATGCTCAGTTCGTTTACAGTTCTAGAAAAATAGGTATTGCTTTTCAAGTATCTCAGTGAAAACCCAAATCTTTTACCGAAAATGCCAACATACGGGTAAGTTTGAAAACTGTGATTTTTCCCAAAACTCCTTTCAATAACAAGTAAGATGTTTCATTTTCAGATAGCGTGAGGAAAGTATGTCTCTATGCCTACATGTCAAGATACAAGTAAAATCATAAATGTCACCAAAATCGGGTAGCAGAAGGAAATGCATCTCTATGCATGTATCTCAAATATGCATGTCAAATGCAATGTATCTCAATGATGAGCTCATGTACTCACACTCTCAGAGTACACAATATCACTGTCTTGCATTCCCTCTCACTATGCTCAATACTCAGCACACTCAATCACTCAGCACTGTATAATACCTGTTGCGACGTGCAACACTATCCACATATAACCATAAGGCCCGTTGCGGCGTGCAACCCTATACACATATATATAGCCATAAAGCTCATTGCGGCGTGCAACCCGATCCACACATATATATCCATAAGGTTCATTGCGGCGTGCAACCCGATCCATATACATATATATAATCAACTGCGCTCACTCGGGGTGTGCAGACTCCGGAGGGGCTCCTACAGCCCAAGCGCTATAATCTGCACGGACAACTCATGTGCCATAATATTAATATCTAGATCTGCACGGACAACTCACGTGTTGCACGGACAACTCACGTGCTATAGTATGAATATCTAGATCCGCACGGACAACTCACGTGCTACACGAACAACTCACATGCTATAGTATTAATATCCTCACAAACAGGCCCCGACCTCACTCAGTCATCAATCTCTCCAATCTTACTCACCAGCTCATAATGTCATGAAACTAACCCGACAACAATGATATGATGTATTATTAATTAACAACTGAGACTGAGATATGATATGAATGCATGGATATGACTGAGTAAGAAATGTCAATGAAATCAGTGAAATGACAGCAAGAAACGACCACTATGGGTCCTAGCAGTATCGTCATAAAGCCTAAACATGATATCTAACATGATTTACAACTCAATTACTTTATCACATGGTGAAAACATGTACATCGACAAAGTAGGACCACTATACAGTGCCATGGAAACAACAGACTCCAAATTCACATGGTGCACGCCCACACGCCTGTCACCTAGCATGTGCGTCACCTCAATACCAATCAGATAACACTTATTTCGGGATTTCATACCCTTAACACTAAGTTTAGAAGAGTTCCTTACCTCGAACAAGCCAATACCAATGTCGAGAAAGCCAAGCGATGCTCCAAAGGCGCCATCACGCGCGTAGCGACCTCCGAAAGGCTCAAAACTATCCAAAAGCCACTCAAATACATCAAATAAATCCCAAGGAAACAATTCCAAATCATAAAGATCGAATCTTTAATCAAAATCTAAACTCAGCCAAAATTCACACCCGTGCCCGCGCCTCGTAACCCAACAAAACTCACAAAATCCGACAACCCATTCAATTACGAGTCCAACCATACTAGCTTTACTCAAATCCGACTCCAATTCAATGTTCAAAACTCAAAAATTCATAATAAGAAACTTTAGGCTAAACCCCCCAATTTTCTCTTTAAAATTCACAATCTAATTACCAAAAACGAAGGTAAATTTTTGATATAAAATTAAAAAATGAGTAGAGAACACTTACCCCAGTCCACAAAATGAAAATTGCTTCAAGAATCGCCTCAATCCGAGCTCCATAGCTCCCAAAATGAAGAAAGAACCAAAACCCTCGATAATATAGCTTATGCTCAGCGATTGCGCATTTGCGGACAATACGTCGCATCTTCGACCACCGCTTTTGCGGTAAAACTTCATTTCTGCGAAACTAGCCTGACCTAGCAATCCCTCGCACATGCGGTCTTTAAGCCGCTTCTGCGCACTTGAATCGCATCTGCGGTTGTGCAGGTGCGTCTAAGCACCCGTACCTGCGATCCTCNAAACTCACAAAATCTGACAACTCATTCAATTACGAGTCCAACCATACTAGCTTTACTCAAATCCGACTCTAATTCAATGTTCAAAACTCAAAAATTCAGAATAAGAAACTTTAGGTTAAACCCCCAATTTCCTCTTTAAAATTCACAATCTAATTACTAAACATGAAGGTAGATTTTTGATATAACATTAAAAAATGAGTAGAGAACACTTACCCTAGTCCACAAGATGAAAATTGCTTTAAGAATCGCCTCAATCCGAGCTCCATAGCTCCCAAAATGAAGAAAGAACCAAAACCCTCGATAATATAGCTTATGCCCAGCGATTACGCATTTACGGACAATACGTCGCATCTTCGACCATCGCTTTTGCGGTAAAACTTCACTTCTACGAAAATAGCTTGACCTAGCAATCCCTCGCACTTGCGGTCTTTAAGCCGCTTCTGCGCACTTGAATCGTATCTGCAGCTGCGCAGGTGCGTCCAAGCACCCGCACCTGCGATCCTCACACCCAGCTCCCCTTCACGCTTCTGCGATGAGACTGCCACTTTTGCGGCTCCGCAGGTGCCGGTCACACCAGAAGTAGAAATTTTCAGCAATGTAACATGAAATGAAAATGATCTGAACCTCGTCTGAAACTCACCCGAGCTATTCGGGACCCCGTCCAAATATACCGACAAGTCCCATAACATAACACAGACCTATTCGATGCCTCAAATCATATCATACAACATCAAAACGACGAATCGCACCTCAAATCAAAATCTATCAACTTTGCACTTTTAAATTCAATAACTCGTGCTGAAACATAGCAAATCAATCCAGAATGACTTTAAAGTTTGCACACAAGCATTAAATGACATAACAGAGCTATTCCAATTTTTAGAATCGGATTCCGACCCCGATATCAAAAGTCAACCCCCGGTCAAACTTTCCAAAAATTTAACTTTTGCCATTTTAAGCCTAATTTCACTACGGACCTCTAAATAATTTTTCGGACACGCTCCTAAGTCCAAAATCACCACACAGATCTATTGGAACCATCAAAATTCTATTCCGGGTTCAAATTCACAAAACGTCAAACTTGGTCAACTCTCCCAATTTAAAGCTTCATCCATGAAATTCATTCCTCCAATTTGATTTCAAATAGCCTGAAAATCAAAACCGACGATTCACATACGTCATAATACATTATACGAAGCTGCTCATGCCGTAAACTACCGAGCGAAGTACAAATGCTCAAAACGATCGGTTGGGTCGTTACAAGTAAAATATGTATTTTAACAATTATAACACAATTTGATGACAACTAATCAACATTATATTTACATTATATCTACAATATATCTACATATAGCTTAAATTATCAACAAATAATCTACATTATATTTCCAATTGTTCTCTTAGATACAAGGCACATGTCTCACATTCAAAATGAGGAGAATGTTCCAGTAGGTGTTGACTTATCTTCCCAATTTAAAGGGGCATTGGAGAAAGAAACTGCAGGTATGATTTAGTACATTTTATCTATATATTTCATAATACATATTACATCTGAGCTATAGGACATCATTTAAACAAATTAACTATAATTAAACTATAATTTATATACAGTGTAGTTTTTGTTTATTAAAATTATCTACAATTTTATTAAGTTGTACACATTTATTGTAAGAGAGAAGGAAACAATGCATGTGGACTCTCCAAAACAAGATACAAAACTTGGCATACAAGGAGAGCATTTAAATGAGGAGAAGGATATTATGCCTTTGCAATCTCCCATTCAACAAGAAAATGATATACAACAAGGAAACAATTGCAATGAAGATTTCACTGGTATTATATGTTACAATATAATTATAGGAAAAAAAATAACAACTTTCATATAAGTTTCAGTTTTTCCAAAAGAACTCATGCAACCAACATATAATGTTGTTCTTTTGTTTAAAATATTGTAGGTGAACCAGTTGACTACATCAATGTAGGTGATTCGGACAATGACTCCAGGTCTGGAAAAGTGGCAGTAACACTTGATGATTTTGAGCTTCTAAAGAACTTCTCACAGATTGTTAAGTTCGGAGAGGTAAATGAAGATGAAACAACCCATGTGCATCAGGGAAGAACAAGGGTTCCTGGAAAGCATGCTAGATCCCCCTTTCTCCCTTATTTCAGTTCTTGGGGGAAGCACTTCTGTTGGACCTCTTATAACTTTCAACATCAAGCATCCATTTACTGGGGTTATTGGCAATGATGTTGATCCTGACTTGTTGGATGAATTCAATAAGTGATTATATTTAGGTACCGATAAGGTTTCAAAGAGGTTAGACTATACAATTTTTTCATATTATGGAGTGCATACAATTTATGGATTTCAAACTGAAACTACATAATAATTGTACTTGCTATGTCTCTAAATAGGAGGAAGATGCCTTATACTTTAAAAGATAACCATCCCAACCCGTGGTTTGATCTTGGAGAGGAGAAAGTTGATAAAAATGATTGGTTTTATACTTTGGCACATCCCAAGCAAGTACTCAACAACACGGTATACACATACCCTGGCAGAATTTAATGATTAGCTGTAGTATTCTATTATTGTATAAATATGTAGATTTTTTGTTTGAAAATTGTAGTTAAATTGTATAAAGCATTGAGAAATAATGATTTTTTGCAGCACATTGATGTTATTTTATACTATTTGAGGAAGAGAGGAAAGTATGGTCCTGCAAACAAAATACGATTTACAACCACTTACTGTATGTTCAAGACTAGAATTGAACAAATTTATGAGAGGTACATTAATGCTCCTGCCGATAAGAAGCTTGTTGTTGTCAAACCCTAGGACATCGTAACAGAATACATATTGGGGTACCGATTACTTGCAAATATTGCATGGGACAAAGTTGATTTTGTGATTATGACAATAAATATTGTGGAGAAATTTTATTGGTTATTGGTTGTGTTTGACATCACCGATAGGGTTCTATAAATTTATGATTCTATGGTCCCTTCACGAAATCACAAACTTGTTGAATCTGTTATCGACAAGTTTGCTATTATGATCTCCCTCTACTTGTCATGCACCGGCTTCTATGGCAAGCGTCGAGACATCAACTACAAAAGCACAAAGGCATACGTTGCAAAAGGTGTTACCGACCCTCTTGACATTCAGTGGTTGGTCGGTGAGATACCCCAACAAAAAGAAGGATCACTGTATGTGCTACTTTCCTTCTATCTATTTAACTAATTGTATTTTACATTAAATGCTAAGACTTTTTCCCTATTATTTTTGCAGTGACTGTGGTGTATACGTGGCAGCATTTGCAGAATATGTCAGCATTTGAGAGCTATCGATTTCAAAGGAAAACCTTTATGATATTGATCAACACCGTCGACGCTATAGAGCGCTCCTTTGTGATTATGCTAGGAAAAAGCAAGAGCTTGGTGCAATTAGTGAAAGTGAGGTAACTGGGAGATTAGAAAGAAGAAAAGGTGCACCAGCTGTGAACGAGAGAACACAACTCCGAAAAAGAAGAATTAGTTGCCCTTTTCAGTAGAAAAATTGCAGTTAAAGTGTTTAGATGTAGCTGGATTATAGTAAAGTTGTACACAAATTATTTATTAAGAAGGAGTCAACTGCAATTTATTTGTAGCATATTTGTGCTACAGTTGTTTTACCTTTTGTTTTGTTATTTTGTCTAGAATTCTACTACATAGTTGGTTGAAAGTTGTTAGTATTGTTTTTAAACCCCTCCCGAATTAGGAGAATTTTTAGTGTTTCCACACTTTTCCTCCAGCGTGACTCGAACCCAGGACCTAACGGTCGTGGGTGGAGGTGCTTTTACCAACTGAGCGAGCCTTACTTGTTGAAAGTTATTAGTACTTGATCCCGATATTGGCACTATATATTTTCTTTACAGCATAACTACAATTATTTCTACAACTACTATACAAAAATACATAATCTATTCAATTTAGCAGTGTTGTTAGGAAATGCTGAAAGTAATAAATAAGCACAGTATTTGAACAAAACAATTATCCAATTGCATTAAGAGTTGAAATCTATTTAGCAAACATTCATTATATGAGACAATTTTTATTCAAATTAGAAACACATTTACACCACAATTATAATTCTCCAGAAAAGAACAAATACAACTTCATATATCTTAAAGGACAGATTATCATCAACAGTACTCAGTAAAAAAAACTTTAAATTGTATCAATTTTTATTTTCTTTTGGGAGCATTCCTTTGTTATGCCATTCTACTCTGCAGTTGCCACATGAAACCTTGTACTTTTTTTGCATTTACTTCATTATATGGTTTGTATCTTTATTTTTGAGGTCTCCCTGGCTGCCTTTTTCCGGTAGGTGGCTTTACAACTTCTTCAGTTATATGTTGTGGCACATTCCATTTGCTTTCATCAAGCAGCAGGTCTACTAGTATTTCATAAGTCTGCATAAGGCTCTCCCTCGTGTACTAAGGCGAACAATAGTTTTCATAAGACTCCTTCCTGTGCCTCAAAGCCGCTAAAGCATATGTACAAGGAAGTTCATCAAGCTGAAATTGTCCACAACTACATCTCTTATTTTGAAGGCAAACAATGAAGCGCTTCACACCATCTATCACAGTATGGATGTAATCTGTTGAAGCCCTCACCTACAATTTCATTACAAACACAGAACAAGTTGTCAGCAACAGATACAAAATAAAATAACTACAATTATACAACAACTTGTCTATAATTAACAGTATATATTTAGTTTGATGGAATCAATGATCTGATGTTATTGGCTATACTTACTCTCATCTTCTGCGATAGTGTCCTGTTGTCCTCCAATTCTTTGTTGTACTTTTCCAAGGTATGTGAACGTACCCTTTGCATTCAATAACTTTTCATTAGTCCAACGTTCAAGAAGAGTCCTCATGTACTCTAATAGTTCTACTACGGGCAACTCTCTTGTATCTTTGGTTACTGCATTCAATGACTCTGCAATGTTTGATGTCATTGTCCACGTTCTGTTCACCGTAGCATGTACCAGACTATCTGTGATAACCAATATCGTATAGGTATGCTTTAACACGTGTGTCGATCTCTTCAATCTTTGACATTTTTTCATTAAATTCATCAAGCGTGTATGATCATGCCGTGGCAAAGTACAATTTGGTTAACTTTAGATGACCGTTCTTGAACTTTGACCTTACATTTGTCCAAATATGCCACATGGAAGAATAGTATGGCATGCCGGTATAAACAGTAGATGTTTCCTTCAAGATACTCTCATTCTGGTCCGAAACAACACACATATTTGATTTTGCACCATATGCATAGTTGAATTGCTCAAAAAATCACCTCCATGATGCGTCATTGTTTGAATCAACAATGACGTATGCTAGTGGTAATATGCTACCTATCACACAGGTGGCAAAAAGAAATTCAATTTATGTAATAAAACTTGAGAATATAAAAAATACAGTCTCAAAAATAACTTTATAACAATATTTTTACAATTAATCTACATTACCTGCTACATCCATTGTGCTAGCTTTTAGCATGATTCTCCTATATACCGACTTCAAGAAGGTGCCATCAACTACTACAACTTGCCTACAATGATCCCAACCCTTGATGGACGTACTAAGTGCAACAAATGCATACAAGAAACAATCATCTTCAGTCTTCTGCAATTTCACTACCGACCCCGGATAAGTCTTCTCTATAATATAGAAATAACTCGGCAAGCGNACAAGGAAGTTCATCAAGCTGAAATTGTCCACAACTACATCTCTTATTTTGAAGGCAAACAATGAAGCGCTTCACACCATCTATCACAGTATGGATGTAATCTGTTGAAGCCCTCACCTACAATTTCATTACAAACACAGAACAAGTTGTCAGCAACAGATACAAAATAAAATAACTACAATTATACAACAACTTGTCTATAATTAACAGTATATATTTAGTTTGATGGAATCAATGATCTGATGTTATTGGCTATACTTACTCTCATCTTCTGCGATAGTGTCCTGTTGTCCTCCAATTCTTTGTTGTACTTTTCCAAGGTATGTGAACGTACCCTTTGCATTCAATAACTTTTCATTAGTCCAACGTTCAAGAAGAGTCCTCATGTACTCTAATAGTTCTACTACGGGCAACTCTCTTGTATCTTTGGTTACTGCATTCAATGACTCTGCAATGTTTGATGTCATTGTCCACGTTCTGTTCACCGTAGCATGTACCAGACTATCTGTGATAACCAATATCGTATAGGTATGCTTTAACACGTGTGTCGATCTCTTCAATCTTTGACATTTTTTCATTAAATTCATCAAGCGTGTATGATCATGCCGTGGCAAAGTACAATTTGGTTAACTTTAGATGACCGTTCTTGAACTTTGACCTTACATTTGTCCAAATATGCCACATGGAAGAATAGTATGGCATGCCGGTATAAACAGTAGATGTTTCCTTCAAGATACTCTCATTCTGGTCCGAAACAACACACATATTTGATTTTGCACCATATGCATAGTTGAATTGCTCAAAAAATCACCTCCATGATGCGTCATTGTTTGAATCAACAATGACGTATGCTAGTGGTAATATGCTACCTATCACACAGGTGGCAAAAAGAAATTCAATTTATGTAATAAAACTTGAGAATATAAAAAATACAGTCTCAAAAATAACTTTATAACAATATTTTTACNGTATAAACAGTAGATGTTGCCTTCAAAATACTCTCATTCTGGTCCGAAACAACACACATATTTGGTTTTTCACCATATGCATATTTGAATTGCTCAAAAAATCACGTTCGTGATGCGTCATTTTCTGAATCAACAACGGCGTATGCTAGTGGTAATATGCTACCTATCACACAGGTGGCAAAAAGAAATTCAATTTATGTAATAAAACTTGAGAATATAAAAAATACAGTCTCAAAAATAACTTTATAACAATATTTTTACAATTAATCTACATTACCTGCTACATCCATTGTGCTAGCTTTTAGCATGATTCTCCTATATACCGACTTCAAGAAGGTGCCATCAACTACTACAACTTGCCTACAATGATCCCAACCCTTGATGGACGTACTAAGTGCAACAAATGCATACAAGAAACAATCATCTTCAGTCTTCTGCAATTTCACTACCGACCCCGGATAAGTCTTCTCTATAATATAGAAATAACTCGGCAAGCGGTTGTAGGAGTCAACATGATGACCTCTCAAAAATTCCAAAGCCTTTTCTTTTGCTCTCCAAGTTTGCATGTATGTTAAGTTCACACCATGATCCGACAACATGTCAGTTTATATGTCTTTTGGTATGTATATTGTCTTAGGATCCGCATAGTTTGGCATCACCATGCTCCCAACTACCATGGTAGTAGGTTTGTGTTGTATGTATGTCTTATCCATCAAAGTGCATGTGTGCAAGCTGTTGAATTTTCGAACCTTGAACAATATTGATTCATTTATGATGGTTGACTTGAAGTTCCACGTACAGTTGTCCCCAACACATACGAGGCAGTAGCTACAAAATAAAAACAATTCAAAAATTGTTATGCAAATTGTAGCTACAAAATACGAGGCTATTTATGCAAAAAACTTATCTTAAACAATTTATATACAAAAAAATTACAATTTATACACAATATGAATTTGACAAATAAAATGTTCCTACCTTCTTGCACTAGACCTTTTCACCATAAATTGAAGCTTATTCATGACAGAATAGTGTTTCATTGCACTGATAATTGTTTGCTTGTCTTGATAAACTTGGCCTACTTCAATTATATTTTGCGTATGTTCTGTTATGATGATACATTCATATTCCACAATTGTCAGAGATGTTTTCATATTAATCAACTTTACTGTTCTTGATACTTCTCCAATTGTGTTACAATTGCTTGACAATTGTACCACATTAGTGTTACGATAATAAGAAGAACCTGCACTCAACTAAAAGTATAGCAATTTAGACCTCTGTATATTCATGTGTTCAGTATTTGACAGAATGCTTGTAGAGACATAACAGTTGAAATACATTTGTTATGTAGTAAAATTATAGATAATTTGTAGTAAAATTATAAAATACTTGAAATTGAAAAAACATCAGCACTGGAAAACAGAGCAAACCTGCAATTGTGCTCGCATTCAACATACTGCATTCCAAATCGAAAAGACACACTGTTATACACAGTGAATACATTCCAAAGTGATTGTTTTTCTTTTTCATCTCCATATACACTCGAACTCCCATATCGCTCTGAATTTCTGTTGAAGGACAACGTTCATTGACAGCGTATTTGATTTCGATGCTTTTTGCGGAGGTATCAATCATTATATGCTCTGCAATTGTGGAATTCAATTGACTATAATTTGAATCGTCATTGACTACAATTATATCAACATCAAAGTCTTTGTATCTCTCAACGCTATCCCACTGACTATTGAGCTGAACCATAATTGCTAATTTTTGACATTATGTAGTGAAATTTAATTCAATTGTAGCTAATTGTTTACAATTTTTTTGTTCAAAAACTTTGTTTATGGAAAACAAGAGAAAACCAGATGATAGAAGGATACTACAGATATGCTACTTTGATTATGGTGCTGTAACGACCCGAACAGTCATTTTGAGAGTAATAGCCTCGATCCTTTATTTTCTGCTTTCCCCATATCTGTTTCTACTTATGTGACTTATCGGGGAGTCTTGTTTTTGGTTTCAGAGTGTTTTGGGACACGTAGTCCCTAAAACAGAAGTTTAAGTCTTAAAATTTTGACCATAGTTAGAACTGTGTGAAGACGACTCCGGAATGGAGATTCGTCAGTTTCATTAGCTCCGTTGGGTGATTTTGGACTTAGGAGTGTGTTCGGACTGTGAATTTGAGGTTTGTTGCTGATTTAAGCTTGAAATGGCAAAAATCGAATTTTTGGAGATTTTGACCGAAAGTGAACTTTTTGATATCGGGGTCGGATTCTGATTCCGGAAGTTGGAGTAGGTCTATAATGTTGAATATGATTTATGTGCAAAATTGAGGTCAATCAGACGTGGGTTGGTAGGTTTCGGCGTCGTTTGTGGAATTTGAAAGTTTAGAAGTTCATTAGGCTTGAATCCGGATGTAATCCGTGTTTTTGATGTTGTTTCGAGTGATTTGAGAGTTCGACTAAGTTTATATTGGGTTATAAGACTTGTAGATACCCTCGTTTGAGGTCCTGGAGGCCTCGGGTTGATTTCGGGTGGTTAAGGGATCAAAGTTTGATGTTGAAGGATAGCTGAAGTGTTGTTCCTGCGGGTGTAATCGCAACTGCGAGTGGGGAATCGCAGGTGCGTACCCGCAGAAGCGAAGAGGATGTCGTAGATGCGAGCCCGGTGTTTTTAGTGGGTTCTGCAGGTGTGGATATTGTTGTGCATGAGAGGTTTCGCAGGTGCGGAAATAATGCCGCAGGTGCGAAAGGCATGGGCAGAATGTTTAAAAAACAAGGGTTCGCGAATTTTAGTCTCATTTCAACATTTTGAGCTCGGGCTTTAGAGATTGTGAGAGGGTTTTTCAAGGGAAATTCTTGAGGTAAGAACCTTGTGTCCATTTTTCTTCAATGATTATGTTTCCTCACTGATTTTACACCTAGTTGGTGAGTTTCTGAGGTGAAATTGGGGGTTTAGGTCTAGAGAATTGGAGAGTGAATTTTGGGGATTTGGATGACCAAATGGTGTTAGATTTTGATAAATTTGG
>AWOL01S0189981.1:0-15043 GCA_000715115.1 Nicotiana otophora | reverse complement strand
TAGAGGTATTTTATTTTTCAGATCTTGTCTTTATGACTTATTAAAAATTTAAGATAATTAATTGTTTGATTAAGCATTAAAGTCTGGGATAATATATATTGTTATTTGGAAGATTCNAAGAAAAGTAAAAATAAGTGGGAATTTAAATATAATAAAAGTAAAAAAGTGAGAAATTAAAAAATAAAAGTAAAGGAAAGTGGGAAATTTATTTTTTTTAGAAAAAATTGGGAAGTAGGAATTATTTTTAATCAAAAAATAATAAAATAATAAAAGCAAATTTGAAAAAATCCGAAATTTTTTCTATAAATAGAAGAGAAATGTGAGGAGAAAAAGAGAAAAAAGAGAGGAGGGAATTGAGAGATTTGTTTTTCTTCTTCTATGTTAATGGAATTTCTGACAAGGTGGGTTGCTCTGATGGTAAGCACCCTCCACTTCTAACCAAGAGGTTGTGAGTTCGAGTCACCCCAAGAGCAAGGTGGGGAGTTCTTGGAGGGAAGGATGCCGAAAGTCATTTGGAAACAGCCTCTCTACCCCAGGGTAGGGGTAATGTCTACGTACACACTACCCTCCCCAGACCCCACTAGTGGGATTATACTAGGTTGTTGTTGTTGTTGTTGTTGTTGTTGTTGTTGTTGTTGTTGTATGTTAATGGAGTTTCTACTCGTGTCATTCTTTCTTCCTCTTTCTTTCGAAAAATCCAACAATTTATCACCCCGTTTAAGACTCGAAAATGCCCCCAAATTCAAGCCTAAAAACAGCTTTGAAGTATCCTAATAAACGTAATAAGGTTCCGACTTTGTGTTTCCGTCTTCGTTGAGGTCATCACGGTCCTGAGAATAAAGTTGATTCGCTAGAGGTATTTTATTTTTCAGATCTTGTCTTTATGACTTATTAAAAATTTAAGATAATTAATTGTTTGATTAAGCATTAAAGTCTGGGATAATATATATTGTTATTTGGAAGATTCTTTTCTTTTGGCCCTTTCTGCATTTTGTTTTGTTTGAAAAAATGGCGTGATGTTTGGTTCCCTTAGTTGATGTTTTGTTGTTTGGGTCTTTTGTTTTAATTTCTTGACTCATGAATTAATATTATCTTATCTATTATTATTTTAGTTTGTTTAATAAAAATTTAATCCCTTAAGTATATAAACAGTGATGTGAAGACCAATGGGAAATGGGTTTGGTTCCAATTCTTAAGAAAGAAAGCAGATTTGGACCTACAGAGCTGGCCCAACTCCGAAACTCTGCTACTATTAGCCCATCCATGAGTTTCAATGAAGATACTTCTCTAAACTGTAATAATATCAAAGTAATATACTTATCCATAATAATAATTTTCATAACCTATGGCGCTTTTAATTAATCTATCGCGATTATGTACATGTTCGCGTGACATGATTGCGATTCCATAAAAATAAAATCAAAGTACGCGTTCGCGCGACTTGGGCCAGAACAATCTTGATAATTAATAAAGCGTGACTAATTGTGTGGACCTACGCGTGACATAGTTTTAAGTGCCCCAAAATAAAACAGATTTATGCACACATGATCCGATTCAAAGAATAAATACATAACGCCATAATTAAAAGCGGGTAAAAAGATAAATGTACATAGGTTTTAAAATGAGTAATAAAATAATTTAATTAAGCCAAATATGATTAAAGCGACCTTGTTAAAACCACGGAACTCGGGAGTGCCTCACACCTTCTCCCGGGTTAACAGAATTCCTTACCCGATCTTCTGTGTTCGCAGACCAAAAATAGAGTCAACTTCCTCGATTTGGGATTCTAAAATAAACCGGTGACTTGGGACACCATAACAATTATTCCAAGTGGTGGCTCTAAACTAAATTAAATAATCTCATTTCGATTAATGTCACTTTAATTGGAAAAACTCCCTATCCCTCGAAAAAAAAAAGGTGTGACAGCGCTGGCGACTCTGTTGGGGACAAGAACCCAGAACTTCTGGTTCAGGGTTCAGAATTCGAGCTTGTAATGTGATATATACTTGACTTTATTGATTGTTGATATTACTGTGTTTGTGGGCCTAATGTGCTAATTGCCGCTCATTTACCGCTTTGATATTATTTGAACTATATAAACTGCCTTCTTACGCCTCCCTTCTGAGTCTTCTGAATTTATGGTTCATATGTGCACGTGACCCACTTTTCTGTTAGAGGTCATACCAAATAGAACGAGGCTGGATCAGTAACTAGGCCAGGTAGACTTTCGTGTTCTCGGTACGTTGCCCCCACCTCGGCTTGAGCTGTCCGCTTGGGTAAGTCAGGTCTAAAACACTCCCCCCAGGATTTTAAACCTACAATAACATAGCCTCATGCCGTATCCCTAGTAGGAACGTTTGTTTGCATCATGTGCATTTGACTTTGGGGACTCAACACAGGGGTTGGGTCCGTCTAGGGCAGGTGTACCCAAAAATAAAAGACCATCCTGATGCATCCTACGTGCTATTTGTACATTTATTTATTTCGGCTTGCATGTTGATCGGCTAGGGAAAGAAAATCAAGAGAAAAATCAAGAGTGAGGTAGGAGAGAGAAATTTGCCCGGTTCTGAAAACTCCGGTATTTGAAAAAAGTCCCGAAACTATGCCGAAATTGTTGAAACAAAAAACAAAAAAAAAGAGAGTCATTTCCAAATGAGTCAATATCTTCAAAAGCATTTTTTTCTCGTTTGTGTCAAAACTGACCGAACTACGCGGGTCTGATTCTCACCGGATGTGATATACGTAGGCAAACTTCATCTGTTCCGGCCCCAATTTATAAAAATCCAAAAATATTTTGCTTTAATTCCTTCTTTTGAAGTCTTTCTTTTAGACGTTAAAATCCAAAACTCCAAAAATATTTTCTTCCTTTTTCAAAAGTCTTTCTCCAAAAATTCAAAATTTAAATAAAAAATCAAAATTCAAAAAAAATATTTTCTTTCTTTCTAAAATTATCAAAAAATAAAAATAAAAACAAAAATCCAAAAATATTTTCTTTCTTATTTATAAGTCTTTCTTTTGAAAATTTTGAATATAAAAAAAAAGAGAAAATTCAAAATCCAAAAACTTTCCTTTTTAGGAGTTTTTGTGGTATGATTTTAAAAAAAAAAGAAAAAGAGATTGATAAATAAATTAGAAAAAGAGTTAGCTTATTTACTTTATTTCCGATTTTTCTGAACTACGTAATGATCTGATTCATGCAGCGTCATGATATGTAGGCAATCGTCATCGGATTCGATCAAAGCCATTAAATAAACCGAGTGAAAAAAAAAGATAAAAAAGCAAGAGTGAAAAAGTCCAAAAACAGAACTCTTCGTCCAATTTGAAAAAGAAAACAACAGAAGGCTTCCGTGAATATGCTGTCAAATGGCGCGAGCAAGCCGCCAGGGTAAAGCCTCCAATGGACGAACCTGAAATGGTTACGGTATTCCTATAGGCCAAAGATGCGGACTACTTCCAGAACATGATATCTGTTATAGGTAGGTTGTTCGCTGAGGTTATCAAAATTGGGGAGATGGTCGAAAATAGTTTGAAAACGGGCTAAATCTTGAGTCAAGCTGATTTTAAGGCCGTATCACAGGTCGTTCAGAATGGTTCGGGGGGTTTAATGAACAGAAACGAGAGAGAAGATGGAGCTATGATGGCTTCTAGTTCAAGGAGGTCCCACGGGTCATCCGACCAATCGTATATGCTTCCTATGATCCCACAACAATATTATCCCCATCAACATGCTGATTATGTCGTGGCACCACCTCCTTATGCGGTGATGAACATTCAACCTTACATGCAGCCACAATATCATACACAAAACCGAGCTCTACCTCGCAGAAATGCTCATCCCTACCAATCCTCATATAATCCCCCAACAATGTCCCCCAATGCAATCCTCACCCAAGAGAGCCCCTCAGAAGAAATCAATTCACCCCTATCGGTGAATCGTATTCAAGCTTGTTCCAAAAGCTAATCAATTTAGGTCTGCTGTAGCCAGTGGCCTCAAACCAGCCGAACCATGAGTCCCCCTCGCACCGAGCTGATGCTAGATGTGAATACCACTCTGCAGAAGTGGGACACGATACTGAGGACTATTGGACCCTCAAGAGGGCAGTTGAATACTTGATTAAAGCCGAAAGAATGGCCAAACTCCAAAACTCTGCTACTATTAGCCCATCCATGACTTGCAATGAAGATAATTCTCTAAACTGTAATAATAGCAAAGTAATACACTTATCCATAATAATAATTTCCATAACCTATGGCTCTTTTAATTAATCTATCGCGATTATGTACACGTTCGCGTGACATAATTACGATTCCCTAAAAATAAAATCAAAGTATGCGTTCACGCGACTTTGGCCAAAACAATCTTGATAATTAATAAAGAGTGATTAATTGTGTACACGTACGCGTGACATAGTTTTAAGCACCCCAAAGTAAAACGGATTTACGCACACGTGATCCGTTTCAAAGATTAAATCCATAACGCCATAATTAAAAGCAGGTAAAAAGGTGAATGTATATAGTTTCAGAAGACTCATAGATCGAAATCTTGTAACTCATAGCTGATAGGCTTGTTAGTTTCTTTTTTCGTTTGATATAATAGCAGGACCACGGACCGGAACCTCGACGAAACCTCACTCGATTCCTTAACTCATCATTTCACCATTCTCCTGGAACTACACGTGACCTGATTCCCCTATAATCCGGGATAAGTAGGTCGTCCAAACCAGGAATCGGTTGCACTATTTTCTCTTTTCTCTTCCCTTTTGAATAATGGTATAGCCAAAAATTAGTCATGGCTCACCTAGTCTTTGCAGGAAAACTCTTCATGTTTCTATGCAAAGAGGGGCAGCTGTGAGCACCTAATTATTTACTATATTTGAATTTTTATCACCTTCTACTATGTAAATAGTTTTAGAAATTTAATATATATTTTTTAGCTTTGTTACATTCTTTCTTAGCTGTCATTCTTTCTTCCTCTTTCTTTCGAAAAATCCAACAATTTATCACCCCGTTTAAGACTCGAAAATGCCCCAAATTCAAGCCTAAAAATACCTTTAAGGTATCCTAATAAACGTAAGAAGGTTCTGACTTTGTGTCTCCGTCTTCGTTGAGATCACCACGGTCCTGAGAATAAAGTTGATTCGCTAGAGGTATTTTATTTTTCAGATCTTGTCTTTATGACTTATTGAAAATTTAAGATCATTAATTGTTTGATTAAGCATTAAAGTCTGGGATAATATATATTGTTATTTGGAAGATATTTTTCTATTGGCCCTTTCTGTATTTTTTTTTGTTTGAAAAAATGGCGTGATGTTTGGTTCCCTTAGTTGATGTTTTGTTGTGTTGGTCTTTTGTTTTAATTTTTTGACTCATGAATTAATATTATCTTATATATCGTTATTTTAGTTTCTTTAATAAAAATTTAATCCCTTAAGTATATTAACAGTGATGTGAAGAGCAATGGGAAATGGGTTTGGTTCCAATTCTTAGGAAAGAAAGCAGATTTGGACCTAGAGAGCTGGCCCAACTCCGAAACTCTGCTACTATTAGCTCACCCATGGCTTGCAATGAAGATAATTCTCTAAACTGTAATAATATCAAAGTAATACACTTATCCATAATAATAATTTCCATAACCTATGACTACATGATTATAATTCTCTAAAAATAAAATCAAAGTACGCATTCGCGCGACTTTGGCCAAAACAATCTTGATAATTAATAAAATGTGATTAATTGTGTATACGTACGCGTGACATAGTTTTAAGCACCCCAAAATAAAACGGATTTACGCACACGTGATCCGTTTCAAAGATTAAATCCATAACGCCATAATTAAAAGCGGGTAAAAAGGTAAATGTACATAGGTTTTAAAATGAGTAATAAAAAAATTTAATTAAGCCAAGTATGATTAAAGCAACCGTGCCAAAATCACGGAACTCGGGAGTACCTCACACCTTCTCCCGGGTTAACAGAATTCCTTGCCCGGTTTTCTGTGTTCGCGGACCAAAAATATAGTCAACTTCCTCGATTTGGGATTCTAAAATAAATCGGTAACTTGGGACACCATAACAATTATTCCAAGTGGTGACTCTAAACTAAATTAAATAATCCCATTTCGATTAATGTCGCTTTAATTAAAAAAACTCCCTATCCCTCGGGAAAAAGGAAGTGTGAGAGCGTGCAGGCAGGAACCGTATGCCTACCACCGTTATTGTGTTAGGTACTTGAAGGCCAACTTCCAGAGGGCTTATCCGAACAAGTGCATGATTTAATATGGATGGCTGCAACAGATCACCAAAAGTGTAAATTCAGGAGGCGAATGGAATTGATTAGGCAGGAAGACCCAGAAGCCTATCATTGGTTGATGCGACATGAGCTTGACAAGTGGACTTTGCATGTGGATGGTGGTAGAAGATGGGGAATTCTGACTACAAATATGTCAGAATCTTTCAATGAGTTATTGAAGTCTGCACGTGAATTGCCAGTCACTGCCATGGTGCGGATGTCATTCAAGCAGATGGCAGAGAGGTTTGTTGAAAGATCTAGAGGTGCATCGTCATTGATGGAAAGGGGTGTTGAGTTTATGCTACAACCAATGAAACTATTTGAGAAATATAGGAAACGAGTACAGTGGCATTCATTTTTGCAGTATTGCAGCGAGCGAAATATTTTTGAAGTTCGCACTGGTCTGCATCATAACAATGGGAATAATACACACACTTTCAATGAAGCCAGAAGATTATGCTCCTGTGAAAAATGATCAATCTATCACTTGCCATGCTCACATACCATGAAGTGCTTTCAATATACAGGTTTCGCGGCAACGAGGTACACTGATAAAGAATATAGTGTTGCTGCATACTTAAACACCTATAGTGGACAGTTGCATCCAATGGGTGCTAAGCATTATTGGCCGCCGGAACCATTTAAAATGGCGTGTAACAAGGATTATGTGCGTCAATGGCAAGTACAAAAAAGAATGCGTATATGGAACCAAATGGATGTTGGTGATACCGTTTATGCACGTAAATATGGCATATGTTCCCAAACTGGACACGACCATCGTAAATGTCCTTTAGCTGGTTTGGGAAGTGGTGGTAATTCAGCACCAGGTGGCAGTTCATCCAATGTGCCCAATTATCAAGGATAAACGTAGTGTTTTATTGGAGTAATTTTATTGTACTAAATTTATGTAAATGTTCAAGTTGCGAAATGTATGAAATAAAATTATATTTCCAATGGGGTTAAATCTAATTATTATTTAGAATTAAAGATTCAATACAACAGTTTAACATACATCCCAAGGAATAAAAAAAATTCATTCGCCATTATCGTCGTTGTTTGGCACTATTTTGTTGTCACCGTCTTCATCTTCTTCATCAACATCTTGTACACACCCTTTAGGACCAAGGGCATCGTAATCTAGGCCCCAACTAACACACATTTCTCATATTTTATCGCTATCATCAATAAGACTACTTGCTTGATTTCTACAACAATATGAGACTCCTATGTCCAACGTTTGTGGTAGAAACTTAGGCAGTCCCTACCACTCGACAACTGTTGGAAAAATAGGATACTCATTATCTCTATGCAATTTTTCAATTTCTAATAAATCCCAGTACCGATCCTCCGTTCCTTCTAGGTAGTTAAGATCATCGATAACATGATGAACATCAAGTGCCTTTTTCATCTCTAGAATCTCCTTCATTAAATGCCGAATCACTTCTGGTTCATCTTTGTGTGTGTTTGTTTGGAAGGTTGAATACAGTGCTTGTGGTACAACAAGCCCATGCCAGTGACATAGTACTTCATAATCACGCCGTTTTGAGTAAAGGGTAAGCTATTGTAGTTTTTTGCCCCAAATTCGCATACCTTCAGGCTTTGTAGAATGTGCTTCACCCTCAATAATGTGTCCTGCAACTTGTAGATTAGTGTGTATATTGATAGGCTTATTTTCCAAGGGACGCAGAACACCATACCACTTGTCATCAACCAAATCAATATAGCAACCTAGCATATTTTTTAAGGTAGGGATCGATTGTGTTATGACGTGTTCCATTTGGATCTTTGGAACTACCTTCACCTTTTTGCCTCTTCATAAACCACTTATTAAATGTTAGTGGCATCTTTGAATTGGATGTTGTTCTGGTTCTTCAAATGGTATTTGAGTATTGATCTCTTGCTTCAACTTAAGAAGAATTAAGTTGCATGTCGACATGTATGAACGCGAAACATAGCGCCTCACCAATATGCGCTATGTATATTGTCATGTCGACCTGAAAAAGTTGTCGGACTAAAAAAGCTGATGACCTGAAATGATGGACCATCTTGTACCCGAAATAATCATTATCGCGCGAAACATAGCACCTCACCAATATGCGCTATGTGGATTGTCATGTCGACCTGAAAAAGCTGTCGGACTGAAAAAGCTGATGACCTAAAATGCTGGACCAACTTGTACCCGAAAGAATCATTATCACGCGAAACATAGCGCCTCACCAATATGCGCTATGTGTATTGTCATGTCGACTTGAAAAAGCTATCAGACTGAAAAAGCTGATGACCTGAAAAAGCTATCGTACTGAAAAAGCTGGACCCACTTGTACCCGAAAGAATCATTATCACGCGAAATATGGTGCCTCACCAATATGCGTTATGTAACCTAAAATCACTCCTAGCTGCCTATAAAAACCTCACGCATTTTAGTTATTATTTGCGTCGTAACGAAACGAATAGAAAAACTTTCCATTAATTTTTCATTTTCGAGCATTACGACATGTTTGGACGCTATTACGTACCAAGATGTTACTGTGACAAACGTACGATTTTGAAGCCATGTTGGTCAAATTGCATTCTGGGGCGCAGACGTTGGATGTGTAAACAAGTTATAAGTTTTAATTCTTGGAAGAAATGTTTGTTAATACTTTTCTTATAACATGTTAATTAATAGTCTTGTGTTATTCTCTCATTGGTAGGACGGAAAAATGTGGTTTTGATGAATGGTATGATGAACCCATTAATCAGGAATACTATAAATCATGTTTGCTAAATATTTGAAATCTGACGAGTGAATACGAACTCCAAATTATGAAACTACAAGAACAACTTGCGGCATTGCAGGAGAAACTAAAAGAGGCAGAAGAAGAAAAAAATAGGTTGGGGGAGAAATTTAAGTGGTTGAAGCACAGAATAATGGGCGATAGTGACTAAACAAACACATTGATGCGTTGAGTGTAGTATTTTACTTTTATGTTGCACGTACCATGCATTATCTTTAATTGGTAACGAATTTAAATTTTATGTTAAGCTATCATTTTTTTTATTGTTCTAGTGTTAAACTAATAAATAACCCAAGAAATAAAAACACATGCGCNTGTTGAAGTGTTAAACTAATAAATATCTCGAGAAATAAAAACACATGCGCAAATTATGTAAAACATAAATAATGTGGCTATTATATATTTAATGTCATATATATAAATAATAATAAATGTCAATGTGTCCCACAACCTGTATGCTTTAAAGCATTGGCTGGCCTGAGGTGCATCCCATCCCACCCGGCTACGCTATCAGGATCATCTTCATCACATCGCTTCTTTATCAGAGGATGCGCTGCAGCATGATCGTCGGTAAGGATGGCAGACTCGGTAGATCCGGCCGTCGGACCAGCAGTAACCTACAGAATAATAAGATATTTTACTATATGAAATAATAATTACTAACGTACGTGTTAGGAAAAAATATTTAATGGTCATACCATGGTCTCAGCGGGCTTTTGAATAAGATCATCCGTCTCCGGCATCTCAGTATCGCACAATGCGGCCTCCGTGATGAGCGATGCCGATGTCTTTAAAAAAAATAAAAATGCTTTAGATATTACTAACTAATCAATGAGATAAAAACAAATAGAAATAATAGTAATACAAACAAACCTGCGCATGAGTAGCACCGCAAGGCTCTGTCGGAAAATCGAGGTGCACGGGAGTAGATGAAGTATGTGGTAGATCCTCAGCATCCCTTAGTGATGAGCCATAACTCAGTCATTGCCCACTATGCACCTCTCGTGTCGGAGGAGAATCAACAACTATCGATGGCTCTAGGGATCAGGAAAATACCGATCCCACTCATGTCGCGTAATGGACGTGCCCGCGATCAATAATAGAGCTGACGGGGTCAACTGCGAAGTCCCTGGCGACAATTGAAGGCTGAATGACAACATGTCATGATGAGCATCGTGTGGCTTAGGGTGGTCACCAGTCTGATCATCTTTAATATTGTCCATGGGTGCCTCAACGCCCCTTGCTGGGGATCCCGTCCTCGCCGACCACCACAACCTCGTGGGACACCCCTTTCTCTCTGCCCATGTCTACCATGTTCAGGCTCCACTAGTGGCCCATGATGGTACTTTTCGGGCGGCACATAGGCAGCCTCGTATCTTAAGCACTCATCATCTCGGGTACGCCTCAATGTCTGGGCAGCCAGATCTGTAACCTGCCGGCTATACTTGTGCAAAGTTGTCGCTCCCTCGCCGGTATATGCTGCAGCATCTGCAGTCCCAAATGGTAGAACTGATGGAATCCAAAATCCTGCATAACATGTAAAATATTAATTACGGAAGGATAATTTAACATTATAAGTAAGTATAACAAATAACATACCAGTGCCTCATGCCTCCCTACGTATGGAATGTATCGACCACCAGCGCGGTGAATGGGATTCCCAATGAGAAGTCAGGTAACGCTGCGATACCAACCCATATACTCATGCTCGCCATCCGTACGCTCAGGTAGAGGGGGTGGCGGAATCAGGTCATACCTATGGTCCCAAATCTCAATCTGGGCCTCTAGCCAGGTGACGTATGTCTGGTCAACCCTGGAACGATGATCCCGCTGGTAATGTCTCCTAAGCCAAGTGGGAATAATAGGTACGAGCTGCGGTCGACTAAACTGGCGAAGGAGTATCCTCGGTATCATAATGCTCGACAATATCGAGACATATTAGTGGGACGGAAAAGCTCTACATAGCTCGGTCGCAGGAGTAATAATCGAGCAAACCAGCTATGAGCGCGTCGCTGTATGGCCTCTATAAGAACTATTAATTAAACACAGGAATCATGAGTAAACACAACACATATAAAGCCAGGCCAAGTAAACTTAAGAATACATGTACCTGCGCGCCTTCAAGAAAATCCAACAAATCCCTGTAATAGGGGAGATGATGTCGAGCCTCGAACTCGTGTCCGTAGCCTCACCTATCAACCCACCTCCAAGCTAAAGGGAGAAATGGTGAAGGTGGTGCATACGGAGCAATGGGTGGTAGAGGTGGCTGGAACTGCAGGAACCGCTCCCAGGCCCAAACCTAATATAGATAGTGGACATAAAATTTATTGTATATTTTTACTATATATGTTATAATCATGAAAAGAATTGACTATGTTTTCACCTGCAATAGAGGTAAAAATCCGGCAATATTTCTCTGGGTGCCCATGCTAGCCCAACACATCCGCCTATACAGGTAGCCTAGCACAGCTGCACCCCAGCTGTAACCAGGTAAATCATATAGCCGCTTAAGATGATGTAGAAATCTCAAGTTGACTAGGTTTCCCGAAGTGTTCGTGATAGAATTTAAGGGTCCACCAAACTATATAGAGAACCATGTTCTTTATAAGTTCCCACAGATATAAGTTCCCACAGAAAACACACACACTACAGTGAGTATCTGAAGAGCTTCCCAGATTTCCTTGGCTGACTGACATTCCGATATCCTATTGTATTCATCAGGACCAATACCACAGACAAGGATTATTTTTGCACGAAAATTCTTCTCTATGGCTTTCCGGTCGGCATTATTAAATTCTTTTTTTGTTTTGGGAATAGTTACAGCAAGGTCACCACAGGTTTCTGTGGGAACAAAGGGTCCATCATAGATGACGTCACAGAGCTCGGAATCTTCAGCCATGATAAAATCGTGCATCCTGTCTTCCACCATCCATAATACTGGCCATTGAACCTTGGTGGCCTGTAGGTGGACTGACCTTCTTCAAAGTTTGGTGGAGCAGCCATGAGGACCCTTTCTAGGTGTTAGCCTGATAGAAAGAACATGCTCTGATACCAATTGATAGAATTTAAGGGTCCACCAAACTATATAGAGAACCAGGTTCTCTACAAGTTCCCACATATATAAGTTCCCACAGAAACCACGCACACAACAGTGAGTAAATGACAGGAGGAATTTTACGTGGAAAATTCCCATCTCAACGGGATTAAAAACCACGACCTACCCTTGTAGGATTTCAACTTCACTACTGAGCAACTTTCAGATTACAACCTATGTAACCTAGGAATTAACCTCTTAATCTTTTAATAGCTTGTAACACTGTATTACAAGCCACTTTGTAATAACTCTATTACAAAGACTTTACAACTCGATTAACTCTATCCAAGACACAAACACAAGAATTTATGATTTATAGAAGGGTTTCCTACGCAATGCTTCTAAACAAGGTAAGTAAAAATTACAATTGAAGATCTATTACAAAGTTACAACTCAACTAAGGACATACAATAACTTGATATGGGGAACTGGTCCGTAGTAGTGTTGTTCTTTGTTTTTGATGCACTTGAGAATCGTTTTCTTGATGATCAATCACAGTGAATAGCTTGAGTGAATTCTCTAAGTATACCAGTAATTTGTTTTACCTTCCTTGATGTTAATAATGCATTTGTGATATCACTAGGATGATGTAAGCAAGGTAGGTAAAAGACACTCCCCATAAAGTTGACTACTGCACTCTTTCTACACTGTAGCGTGTGCAGGCAGCAACTTTACAGCTGGGGCAGTTGACTTGTGCAATTTTCTCAGGAAACGGTAGCTATCTGTTCCCTCTGTCGTTCCTTTGACTCTGAAGAGTTGAACCATATACCAAGCTGGAACCTTTTGATCTTAAGGTTTTGAGAATGTGTAACAGGTTCCTTATCTGGTTCTTGACAGTAAGTTTGTTAGATCATCAAAACATAACTAGGATATACATATAGCCTATCAGTTCGGAAACAGTACACCACCAAACATCAACAGTAACAACAATCTCGTGTGCCAGTCGATAACCTTCGGCGGTGAATCATTCATAATCTCTGCATCCATCGCCTCCATACTGTCGAACGGACGTCAGCTGCAAACGACTGGCCCCACTCAATGCAGTCTCCTCCGCTGGCTGGAAACCGGTGAGCCGCTGCAACATATGCAGGTAATGCAATCCCCTAAGTCTCTAAGAGCATGCGAGTAAGCTACATGTAATCCATCAACCGGCAGCCCAAAGAGAACCTCCACGTCCTCAAGCGTGATGATAGCCTCGTCGATGGGTAGATAAAACATGTGCGTCTCCGGTCGCTACCGCTCTATCACAGCCGTGATCAATGCCAGTCGAACTGCAACCGGCCGATCTCTATGATCCTGTAGAAAACCGTATCCTGAAGGCGTCTAACTATACGAGGATGCAGTGGGTGGTCCGTAATGAACTCTCACATATCGTCTATACGTCTGGGACAGAATATCTGAGACAAACACTGCCCATCCCATATGTATGAAGATCTATGGTTGGCCTGTAGCAACAGTAGCTCTAGAGATGTAGGTCCGGGATGCACAGGGGAACCTCCATGACGATGCCTGTAAATTGAAAAATATTAATTAAAGTATTTTTTTAATTGCTTAACATCTTTAAATATATTGCAATATCTTTTATATTAAAATTTAATCGATATTTTTACTATATTGTTACTTAGGTTGATACATTTTCTATATTATAATTTTATATATTAGTTTATTATTTTATATGTTAGTTTATTATTTTATATGTTTGATTCTTTATTTTATATGTTAGTTTATTATTTTATATGTTTGTTTATTATTTTATATATTTCTTTCTTATTCATCTATTTTTGGGTATAATAGAATTAAATAATTAATTTTTATATGAATACATGATTTAATTAATAAGTATTCATATACAAATAATTAGTTTGATAAATATTGTTATTTTTATGTTATTTTCTTACATTTGTTGACTAGAATTCGAGAGAGTTTGTGTTTGAACTATCATCTTTTTTTTTCCAGATATTTTTGGGGTTAACAGATAATTAAATAATTAATTTCAATAACTACAAAGATACTACACTAAAGGAAACTACATTGTACTACGCTAAAGGGCACTACATTATAATTATTGGCACTATATTAAAATTACGGGCACAACATAACACTAAAGGAAACTAAATAATATTAATTATTTATAAAATAATAATTTATCTATTTTACTAATCTTTTAGATCATAAATAATCTAATCCGAATAACAAAAAAAAATTAATTTAATCACAAAATAATCACGAAAATACATATACCACAGTAAAAAAATAACTAATAAATATTTTTTATAACAACTAATAACATTAATTATTCATAAAATAATAATTTCTCTATTTTACTAATTGTTTTAGCACAATAATAGTCTAATCCGGATAAAAAATAATAAATTAATTAAATCATAAAACAATCACGAAAGAATATATAACACAGTAAAAAATAACTAATAGGCATTTTTTATACATGAGTTTTAACAAAAAATAAGTCGGAATATCACAATTTTAAATTTTTTGAAAGGTGAAGATTTGGTAATTTGGGGGCCGAAACGAGCAATCACTACACGATAATGTCTTAGATCCGATGTTAGCTTGCTACAATACCGAGAATCTATACTTTTTGAGGGACCGCTGAGAATTAAAAATGGGGGGCTGTTGGTTCACGTCTGGTGGGGAAGGAGATGTCACGATTTTTTATATAGGTATACCACATATATAAGGCGATATACTATATATAGCGCTTTATATATGTGTGCTATACATCCCGCCCATTTTAAGTTCAAATATATCGCGGTTATTCACTGCGCTATACCTTAACGGACAAAATTATCGTTAAAATATAACAAATTTATTTTTAATCTATTTGCGTCTCTTGAGACTAAATAGACCACAATTAGGTTTCGGATTC
>AWOL01S0189971.1:0-38480 GCA_000715115.1 Nicotiana otophora | reverse complement strand
AGTAGCATAATCGGATTTCCTTCGATGATTTAAAAATATACAAGGACCTCTAAGCAAAAACGAAACAGATCTGAAAGCCGCCGATTGACATACGAACAAAATTAACACAGAGANACAATAGAACCTGAAGTCACCACGAGTGCCGAGAAAGGTGTTGTCCACAGCAGCTATGTTGGAAGTTGCCGCCCGCTTTGCCCAAGGCTTGCCGGAACCCCAATAACTCAAAGAGAGACGTATTTAACAAAATTAAAAGAGAGATCGGGATTAGTCGCGCTCTCTGTTTATTTATATAACAGAGGAGTAGCTGCAAAACCCTAGGCCAAGGAGAAAATGGAGAATCGAAGCAAAGTAAAGTGAAGAAAGCAAAAGCCGAAGCTCAAATCTGCTCTGCTCTTTTGCCCAAATCTCTTGACGGAACCAATTGCAGAAATTCAGCTTGAAACCAGAGGAAAAATCTCTTTACCGTACAGCGAACTCAAAAACCCGATTGCGAGGACAGATCAAGTTAAACTACTCAAATTAAAAAGATCAAGTTAATAATGGGCCTTAGAGTAGCATAATCGGATTTCCTTCGATGATTTAAAAATATACAAGGACCTCTAAGCAAAAACGAAACAGATCTGAAAGCCGCCGATTGACATACGAACAAAATTAACACAGAGGAACCACCGACCGGAAAACCAAGGTAAGACTGGACAACCTCGAACGGGAAACACCAACTCAAAATTAATTAATAGCTTACTTTCTTTCTCTTTTCTTCTTCTTGTATTTTTCAGTTTTTCGATTTGGGAGAAGAGACAGATAATTTCAGCTTGCACTAAAAAACAATGAAACAAAAAAGCAAAAGCAGTAACGGGAAAATCTTAGAAGTTTAGATCTGAACCTTGAAATGAAAGCCCGTCAGCTTCTCTATCAAGCAAAGAGCCATTGAAGAAATTGAAAGAGGAACATAAAATTATAACATTCATATTTTAATATTTAATTTTACTCAATCATAAATTGATAAAAATTATATACAAAACAAATATCATATGTATATATTTAGTAGTTTCGTCCAACAACAGTCACGACATCACTATTATAAAATAATAAATAAATAAATAAATAATGAAATAACAGAAAAAATGTGTTACCTTAAGATATTTTTAATGGAAACGTATAGTTATCAACCAATAAAGAAAAGTAAGAAAAACAAATAGTCAATCTTACAAGTGATCTCATCAGACGTCTGTTTCAAGAAAGCGGCACCACTAATAGAAAAACTCACCAACATAGCATCTTCCCAGTTAGCCATTTCCTCAGAAGACCAATACTCAACAGCGCAAACCAAACTTTACCAATTACTGCTAATCCCAAACTAATTGGGATAGCGAATTTCATATGTGAATTTTCATATGAATTCAATTCTTAAGAGCTTACCTTTGCTTTTTCTTCTCCATGTGTAAATCCAAGAAGAAATTAAACAAAGAAGTAATGGAACCAAAGCAGAAACCAAGAAGATCTTCCTCTTCATCAACCAAAATGTTATCATCTTTCACTGATCAATCATCATCATCTACAAGCCAAAATTTAATATCCCCAAATGGGTCTACTACAAGTTTCATCTTCAACAACAACAACAACAAAAACTCTCAATCATGGGCTTCTTCATCAAAATCAAGTCGCCATTCTTTATCAAGTCTTAAAGGAGCATTATTATTCCCAGAACAACCTCATATCTACAACTTCTCAGAAATTCGTTCCGCTACCCAAAACTTTTTAAAAGATCCACTTTCGTCCTCGTCGACTTCCACTTCCTGGCGCTGCCTCCTCCGTGATCAAAACGTCGTCGTAATACAGCGAAAATTCCGCCGGAAAATGGAAACCGATGAGGTAATTGAATACGTGGCAATGATTTGTAGAAGCCATCATTCTAGTTTAATCCCGCTTAAAGGAGCTTCAGTATCTGGTAATTATATTTATTTGGTATATGAATATACTCAAGGAGTTAATTTATCAGAAGCTTTACGAAATCCTAGAAACCCTAATTTCACAGTTCTTTCGAATTGGATATCGAGGATTCAAATTGCTTCTGATATTGCTCATGGTTTAGATTACATTCATCATTCTACCGGTTTAGGTTTAGGGTTTGTGCACAATCACATTAAAAGCACAAGTATTATAATTACTGAGCCCTCGTTGCATGCAAAAATCTGCCATTTTGGTACGGCGGAGCTTTGCGGGGAGACCCGGAATGAAATCCAAGATCCGAATAGTGAAGTCGGGCCGAAGAAAGCGCCCGAATTGAAGAAATGTGAAAGTAAGGGCTTGAAATTTGAGGGGACGAGAGGGTATATGGCGCCGGAATTTCAGTGGACGGGGATGGCGACGGTGAAGAGTGACGTGTACGCTTTTGGTGTGGTGGTTTTGGAGTTGATTTCGGGGAAAGAGGCGGTGAAATACGAGGTTGATGAGGAGAGCGGTGGGTATACTAGGGTTTCGGTGATCGAGACGGCGGCGAAAGCGGTGGAGGACGGCGGTACAGGCTTGAGGGGGTGGGTGGATAGGCGGTTGAAGGATTCGTACCCGGTGGACGTGGCGGAGAAATTGGTGCATCTCGGATTGGATTGTGTGGAGACTAACCCGAATAACAGACCGGATATGGGTCGGGTTGCGGGTCGAATTTCGCAGATGTATTTGGAGTCACAGACTTGGGCTAAGAAGTTTTCTCCGCTTACTGACTTTACTGTTTCTTTAGGACCTCGTTGAATAATTTTGCATTTTTACTAATTGTTTGTTCTTTTGTTTCATTTTTTAGTTGAAATTTTTGGTATCTTATACATTGACTATACCTCGAAATGTTAATGGAACATAGAATATTTTTTAAAATGGTACTCTAGTCTGTATTTTTAATGAGTTTATCTTGTTTTCTCCTTTTTACTTTTAAGACAAATTAAAGGTTCATTTTAAGCAAGACTTCATAAATCTGCCATCAATCTTCTGGCTAAAGAACAAATACAGAAATGAAGGCATCTTCGTGCCCTATTTAAAATTATAACGTAGAAAGAAAAGAAAACAAAGACATCATGATGTTGGCACAACTAATGTGATTTTCTCGCTACAATAAACTCATTGCTTTATGAGATCACATACTCCACAAATTCAGTGTTCGTCTATCTATAGGCTGCATTGTACCCGTACATGTCAAAAAGCCTATCATCTGAAATCATATGTCCACCCTCTCTCCCTTGAAAACTCTCCATTTGTGAAACCCAAGGACCTGGATTCGAAACGTTAGAGCTAGAGGCTTCTTGGTTCACGTTTTGTGAGTTATTATTCTGGTCTGTGTTCCCGGCTGCCCTCTTGTTGGAAGAGTTGGTTGTTGTCAGAGATATAGATGCTGACTGTTGCTGCATTTGCTGCTGATTCTTCATTGGCGACTTGGGCCGAAGAGCCTCTATTTCAGGTGTTGTAGTAACAAGATGTGGGGCGTCTGGTGGTGGATTCCTTCCTCCCCCTCCCTGCCAGACTTTTCCATCCCTATCGGCAAAATTCCGCAAATAGGCCTGAAGTTTTCCAAAGTCCTCAGTCAGCACGTTAAGACACAAAACATGACCAAGGTAGCATAATACATGCAAAGTAAATTATTTAAGTGTACAGATAAGCCAAGCTTTTGATGTTTAAACATGTGTAGGAATCAGGTTAAAATTACCATCTTTCTTTCCTAATAAAGACTATATACTGAAGTATATCATTGAGAGAACACAAAGAAAAACTAATAGGGCAGAATAATTAAGCACGACTGATGCATGCTGAGAAAAGTGGGAATCAGATCTCACGACGAAATGCATACTTTTTCTATCTTCTCCACCCCCACCCCCCAAAACAAACCACAAATCTGAGGTCATTTTTTGGGGGTTGGGGTTGGGAAGACAGCAATGTCTCATACTCAAAAACAAAATCAACAAACTAAAGGAACGGTAGCGGCTAAGAGTTTACCTCTGCACTAAAGTTTGATGAAGATAACCCTTTACCAACAGTCAACCAGCCAGATCGAATATTATGGTCTTCGCCAAAGAGCTCAAGCCTTCTCCGGCCAAGTGCAAAATGCTCAATTATACGGTACATATCTTCAGGCTTTGCACTTGAACCTGCGCAAAGTGACCAATAGCACTTCAAAATGAGCTCAGCCACTGTGCATACCCACCAGTGCAGAGATACAATGCAGCTTATTATGTTAACATTTCATTCATTGCAGGACAGATTTAAAAATTAGCAGAGAGAGTACAAGATAATAAAAGATTACGTGCATTTCATGCATCACAGGATAGTGTTACAACTTCTATACTTTCTCCCGCAACCAGTAATAGCTGCTACATAACTGGGGAATAGCAGACCAATCAAACAAGGACTACCATCACTTGCACTAAGAGAGAAAAAGTTGAAGGTTTTGTTCGAAACATGTTCATACAGAATTCTGGTAAAATCCAGGTTTCCACTGAAAGGCATATCCAACACCACAACCAGCCCGAAAGTATATAGAAAGCCCAAAAAACATAAAAAAAAATAAGAGAGAGTAAGAAGAGCAATTCATAAGACAGAATCTGCACCCCATCTGTCTCTTCTCGTTTTATGAGTAAACCAAATGAGAAGAAAAACACTAACAGGAAAAGGAAAAAGCATCATTTAAGGTAGGGAGAATCCATCAACCCCAAAAGGGACAGTCTCTCCCTTATAATGAGCAAACAAGATAAGACTGGAAAAACAAATTCCATTTTGTTATGTAAACTAGTGTATTCACAACAGGAAAAGGAAAAAAAGCGTCATTTGAAGTTAGGAAGAATCCATCAACCCCAAAAGGAACAGTCTCTCCCTTATAATGAGCTAACAAGATGAGACTGAAAATAAAACTTCCATTTTGTTATGTAAACTAGTGTATTCACAACTTAAAATATATCTTACTGTTAAATACAAACAACTGTAAATGTGTGTTTGTGTGTATCACTTGAGAGAAATTCACATTTTCAAATTGGTGCTGTTACGTCACCCTCAGCAGTCTCTGCCAGTATCTTATTTACATAGGAAAACAAACAATTGGACAGTGGATGAACAGATGCAACATAATCAGTTTCTGCAATCATATATTTCTTGACTAACATTTCTAATCTGCACAAAGCAAACATAAAACCCCATTCAGAGTTGTCTGGAATGAGAAAGAATCTACCATAAGGAGGTTCTTCGGCAATAATCACATCTGTGTCAATATTTGCATGAATTATATGGCCATCCGTACTACGGCGAACAGTTCCTCTTATACCCAAAAGGCAGTGCTCCTATACCATGACAGAGAGTAGCAGAACATAAGTTATATATGATGGAAAAATACACGGCAGTGCTCCTATATCATGACAGAGAGTAGTAGAACATTAGTTATATATGATGGAAAAATACACACATGTGGAAAATGAGAAGACAGAAGTTAAGAACCTTCGAACGCTGAAATAAAGTATGGGAATCATGCCGTAATCCTGGAGTTGCATTGGTTTTATTTGTTTTCACCCAACATATGTCCTCACACCTGCGGAATCCCCACTGCACAATGCAGAGAACAACGTATAAAATAACCAAAATGACCTATTATTGAAAATTGCAATCAACAAATGCCTCTGTTTATAATTGTCCTTATCTGTGTGTGTGAGAGACGAAGGGCAGCAGCAGAAGGAAGATATCAAACGCAGCAATCAGCAGATTCAATACCTTAGAGTGTTTCTCAAATTGTTTAAACTACATACCTTTTTCAGACATTGACGCCCTTGCTCAAGCCCCACACCGTCACCAACCCAAAGGAAAACAAATGATGGAGTGTCAGCAATTGCCTGAGAACAGACAGTTCACACCATATTTAGGCTCGGAAAGGAGAAGCTGGCAGGACAGAGTGAAGAACCCACGACTATGCAGCCACTTAAAAACCAATAAAGGTATAACTGTATAAGTCAAAATAAATGTTGCTTATAACAAATAATTTGCACCTGAGGTTCTCCACATCCTACTCTAAAGCAACAGTAAAGGTATTAGTAAAGAACCGAGTTGACATGCAAAAGTCATACCTCAATTTTGAGATTCATTATTTCCTCAAATGTCCAGTACGCCATATGGTCAGTGACACCAGGAGCTCGATGAACATATTCCTCCCATGGGGGGTCTATTAGAATGACATCAAATTTGGTCCCAAAAAACTCCGGGGAGAGCTCCTGCTCAAGCAGATCACATTTGTAATACATGGGAGGCGAAGCAGATTTGACAACAATCTCATCCTTCCTTTGAATAAGTTCTCGAAGTTTGGGATAGTCCTCAACAACACTGGTAAGCTCTAGTTCCCTGATGAAATTTTGAGGCCTCGTGCCAGTATCTACAAAATTTTGGGAGTAATCATTCTGCTCACCCCTAGAAGGAGCTTTGCCAGGTGGTGCATTAGTTCGAGGAGGAACCCAACCTCCATTAGGTTTATCTTGAGCCTGTCCCCGACCTGCTGGTATTAGGACACTAAAATTTGAACCAGACATGTTAGGTGGCGCCCCTCTTCCAGGGCCTGGTTGATTAAAAAACATAGCATGATTTGGCAGATTCCCCAAATTAGGGAGAAATCCAGTTCCAGGCAGAACAGGAGGGAGTCCAGGTGGAACACCTAGCATATTCATCTCAACACCTCGGGCTCCAGGCCAAACCACAGGAGGTGAAAATGGAGGAATGAAAACACTGGGGGACATAGGAGGACCTGGAGCAGGTGACATGTTAGGAGCTAAAGATTGCACAGATCCAGGTGATGGCATTCCAAGTGGTCCAAAAGGTGATCCCATCATTGGCACTGGAGGTCCGAACAGGTGGCCATCCCTTCCTGTAGGCCTCCCTCTTCCTCCTCTCCCAACCCTACTTCCTTTAGAACCTATTGGAACAGCTCTATTGAACGAAGTTGGTTCTTGGTTCCCATATGGAGGTTCTGAACCACTATTGGAAGTTTGGCCCCATGCATCTCCTTTCTGGGCCCTTGATTCAGTCTCATCCCTATATGAACCATCACCTGATGTATCCTTTAAATCTTGGCCAGATTGGCCTAGCCAAGTCATGTTTCTTCCCCTGCCATCCCTGGGAAAGGCACAGTTCTCATCATCTGGAGGCAATCTTGCATCAGAATTCTGATTAAACTTTGTTGTTCTTGCTACGGAAGATATGGCCTCCTCCCTACCATAGTCAAATGGCCTGGTTTGGATCTCTATGACATCATAATTCTCATTTGAAATTCCATATTTTGATGAAGTTTTCAAAGCTTCTGTCCTATTTCCATCTTTTCTACCACCAGAACGAGGCCTTTCATTGTCAATCCAACCACGTCTGGGCATTTCCCACTCTCTGCCATGTTCATAAGGTGTATCATCTTCTTTTATTTCCTTGTCAACAAAGTTCCCTTGCCTTCTTTTCCACCCATCTTTAGAACCATCTCGAACTCTGTTTCTATCACTCCAGCCATCATCCTTTCCTTTTGATTTATCATCTCTTACGCCATTTTTTTCTTGTTCTTTCCTTCTGAAAGTATCTCTTTTTTCATATTCCATCTCAACGCTTTCTGAGTCGTAATGACGCCGTCCACTCCTCTCAGGTGTCCTGGACCTATCGGAGTAGTCTATCTCTCTCCTATTTCTCTCTCTCACCCCTAAGCCGACATCATCACCTGCTACCACAGACCTTTCAAGGCTGTCAGCCACGTCGTGACTTGTGGCACTTTTTAGTTGTCTAAGCTCCTCACATCTCTCCACACCCAATTTATCTTCCCGTATAGGAACATTTCCTCCATTGTCTTCCTCTGTAGCATACAATCTGCCTCTCTTACTCCTATCGCAGTCAATCTTTCTCTCGTCACTGTCTGGGTATTTATCATTTTTGTCTCCAATTGGATCTTTAAGGCTTTCCAACAGCATATGACCCTTTTCTCTGGCGCTTTCCTTTCTTTCCAAACGTCTAGAATCCCTTTCCAGCGCATTTTCAGAGTCCCCACCATGTAGCTTTTCATTTTTACCTTTATTTCTTGTCTGGGTACCATCACCATCAGAAAACCTTGAAGTTGATTTCCTTCTGACACTCTCATTAGATAGGATTTCTCCTCTACCCCCTGTTTTGTCTCCATTTTCATACTTGCCCCCAAGTTCTCCATCCTGATACCAATTGCTCAACGTCTCCAATGTATTCTCCCCCTGCTTCTTCTTCATCAACTTAGAACGGGAGTCCTTTTCGGCCTCATAGTCATCCTCATCAACATCAGCTTTGCTTGATCCACCTGATCTCTTCCGACTCTCATTTCTGTCCACAGTACTTCTCCTTCTTCCATTACTATCTAAACCTTCAGCTTCTTCGCTGTTCCCAGACCTTGACTTACTTGACCTGTATTTTCTCTTATCATCCCTTTCCCAGTCATCATCAAATTTTAAGTCTCGATCGTCCTGTTTCAGATAACTCCTAAGTCGTTCAGGGGAAGTCATCAAGAGAGAAAAACCTCACTTGATTATTCTCAGCACTTCATTGAGTGAATGAAATATGAAACAGCATCCTGAGAGATGAAGAGAAATGGAGAAAATGATTAATGAGCTTACCTTTTAGTGAATCTAAATTCAAGAAAGGACTCATGATATAAGAGACAGACAATATCCAGTAATCATAAAAGGACAATAAGGTACCATGGGAGAGAGGAATACGGAGAATAAATATGCATATTAAAGGGGAGCCTCATTCCAATATTGACAATTTAATGATGCTAGTGATAGGATATACATGCAGAAGGAAGGAATGGCTTGAGGCGTGGGACAATTACAGTCTTGACAGTGATTGTCTTTCTACGCGGTTAGCAGACAATGCTCCTTTGTGATACAAATAACAGCTAGTGACTATTTTCAACCTACCACAACCTTCCTCTGAGTGGAACCGGCAATGTGTAGCTCACACAGGTGAGTTCACAAACCATAAAATCCAAACATTAATGTTCAAATTTCAAACACCATATTTCATAAATGAACAGAGCACAAAATAGATAGATAATAGCCACTTTATTTCTTTTTGATCTTACAGATACTTTCAAAATGAACTCAAACCAACAGAAAATTCTCCGCTTGGAAATAAATCACAATCTCGTGTGATATTACGCTGAAGAATTAGCAATCAATACCTAATCACAGTGCAATCAATCAGTTACAAAATCAGGCACCAGAAACTAAAAGTTCATATCTTTCCGAAACTCATGTGCTCTTCGTATGAATACTTAATGACTCAAACAGCAGAAAACATAAGCATAATTCTGAATATACAGACTTTGAAAATATTTCTCAGTGATTATTGAACAAAAGTTGAATGAGAGGAAAGCGTAAGCTTACAAACTGGAAGCAATCTAAACCGGAAGAAGTGGAGTACTCTTTTATACCGGCGGACTTGGCGGCGAGCGACGGCGGTACCCTCCGGTGACCAATTCACGGCGTCGTCGTAGAAGCGTCGAAAGTTATAAGAAGAGGCAAAAGGAAGAGAAGAGAGGAAGCAAATCGGGTTACAAGTGTTTGGATCCGAAAGCTAGGTTCGATGAAGGGTATAACTGGAATATTAGCAAATTTATAGGGGCAGTTTCGGCGATTCAACTCATAGAGCACGATGTTGTACGCTATGCTGCTGCTATTTTACTGGTCAAAATTAGTTTGATTTAAAAAAAATTTAAAAAAAAAAAGCGTCACAACAAAGTTTATAAATTTAAGAAGTTAAATGAGTTTTGATTCTTGAAAAATCTGAAAAAAGCATAAATTAATATTATGAATAAAATGAAATGTAATAAAACATTTTGAAACCAAAAATGAAAGTACTAAGGAATATAGTATTGGGTTACTTAAACAATAAATTTTTCAAATGGCGAGTGAAACATTATTTCCTATGTAGAACTTCGAGTTAAAGACGAATTTTGTTGACATTTATCTTGATCATAAATATGTTCTATGATTTTCAAAGAAAAAAACAGAATTTTTAGATTAACATGATCATGATTTTTTGCATTCTTTTATTTTTATTTTCAGGAGAACCATTCTCTGGGGCTATAATTTTAAAATACGACGGGATTTTCAAAGAAAAAAACAGAATTCCATGTATTCACGCGAGTATATTTATAAATACAATGAGGTAATCCGCCTAAAAAATAGGGGATTACCGTTGTTTAATTATGTATTTCATGTATTCGCGCAAATGTATTTATAAATAAAGTGAGGTAATCCCCCCTAAAAATAGTGATTATGGGTGTTTAATAACTGGAAAGCGTAATATTGAATTGTATTCAATTTCACTATATTGAATTCAGTTGTATTCAAACAACAAAAAATCAAGAAATATGGTGTATATTGTTCTATTCAATTCGATTGTATACGTTGTTGTCACGATCCAAAACCAACTCGTCGTGATGGCGCATATCATAGTTCTAGGCAAGCCGACTACTCACACATTTCCATCACTTTAAATCTTTGAAAGATATGAAAATAACTTAATTAAAGGAAAATCTTTAAAAGCAAGATAGGAAGTCATAACTCAATACATAATCTCTCCCAAAATCGGGGTGTCACCGCGTACATGAGCATATACATAAAGATATAGTCCGGTACACCGTCTAGAAAATAAAACTGAAATAAATAAAATGAAAGATAAGGGGGGAAAGTCAAGGTCTGCGAACGCCCAGCAGCTACCTCGATGATCTCCGAATGTCCGGACTCCGCAACTCAGCAACCGCCATGACTGAAAACACATGGATCTGAACACGAGGTGTAAGGTGTAGCGTGAGTACAACCAACTCAATAAGTAACAAATATAACATTTAGACTGAAAGTAGTGACGAACTCAGCAGGTATAATTCAATATAGAAATAACAGTGCAGACATGTAGGCATGTTTTCATGTTCATCAGATAAAAATTTAATACAAGTAAAATAGATCAACTCTGAATAATATGAGGGATATGACATTTCTATACCTGCATGCCATTGTGCATGCTGTATGTGGTACACTATAATGGAAGCCTCACGTACTCACACTCTCAAGGTACACAATCACTCAATACAGAACCGGGCAGGTTCAGCCCAGAGAACTCCATCCTAAATATAATATATAGGCAACTTTATGCCCACGGAACTCTATCCCAAATGTGAATATATAGGGCAACTACATGCCAGGGAACTCCATCCCAAATATAATATCCATTGCGCTCATTGTGTAGGTGCAGAATCCGGAGGGACTCCTTCAGCCCAAGCGCTATAATAAGCCAGATCCATGCATAAATAAATAAAAAAATATTGTGGCGTGCAGTCCGATCCCATAATTATCACTCACAATCAGGCTCTTGGCCTCACTCAGTCATCAATCTCTACAGTCTCTCGGGCTCACAATGTAATGAAACTAGCCCAAAATGATGATATGATGTATCGATAAATAACAACAGAGTCTAAGATATGATATGCAATGAATGAGTATGACTGAGTGCGAAATTTCAGTTTAAACATATAATTCGACAACAGAAATGACCTCAGTGGGTCCCAATAATACTAGCATTTGACTAAGCATGATTTCTAACATGAGTCATAGTTTAGTCTCTCTAACACATGAAAACTACATGGAAAATACAAGTTAATTGACTACACAGCTCTACGGAATCGACTGAGCCTCAATTTCTACGGTGCATGCCCATACGCCCACCACCTAGCATGTGCGTCACCTACAAACAAATCACATAACACGTATAATCAGGGTTCATACCTTCAGCTCCAAGTTTAGAAGTGTTACTTACCTCAAATTGTGCGAAACTCTACTCCAGCAAGCCTTTACCTCGCGAAATAGCCTCCAAATGCCTCGAATCTAGCCACAAACAGTTCGATACAATCAACACGGGCTAAAGGAATCAATTCCATAAGTAAATACTAAGCTATTAATCAAAAATCAAAAAGTCGACTCAAAAGCCGGACCCCCAGTCCCACATCTCAGAATCTAATAAAAGCTATAAAATTCGAACACCCATTCAACCACGAGTCTAACCATACCAAATTTACCAAAATCCGACGTCAAATCGCCACTTAAATCCCCAAATTAAACCCTCCAAATTCCTAGCCTCCAACTCCCAAATTTCACCTAAAAACACATAAACTAGGTGGGAAATTCAATGGGAAAACATAATTATTGAGCAAATTAAACCACAAGAGACTTACCTCAAGAATCCCTTCGAAACCCCTCTCAAAATCGCCTAATCCTGAGCTTGGAATGTTCAAAAATGAAGAAAATCTCGGAACCAGGGGAGCCTGGCTCGCACCTGCGCTCCCGCTTTTGCAGAGAAAAACTCGCTTCTGCGAAACTCACTTAACAGCTAACCAAGCGCACCTGCGGGACCAGATTCGCACCTACGGGACCAGATCTACGAACCATTCCTCGTTTCTACGACTCCCATGTTGCCTGTCCAAATCCGCTTCTGCGGTCGACCTCGTGCAGATGCCCATCCGCATATGTGGAAAATTTTCAGTACCTGCGACCCCCAGTGACCTTCCTCTTCTTCACAGCTGTGCAAGCTTAGCCGCTTCTGTGGCTCCGCACCTGTGGCCAATCCCACAACACGTGCGATGACACCAGATCTGCAGCACCTCGGCATAATACTTAAGCCAAATTCGATCCGTTAACCATCTGAAACCAACCCGAGACCCCCTGGAACCTCAACCAAATATACCAACAAGTCCTAAAATACCGCACGAACTTAGTCGAACCTTCAAATCACATCAAATAACGCTAAAATCATGAATCGCATCCCAAATCAAGCCTATTGAAACTAAGGAATTCTAGTTTCTACAAACGATGCCGAAACCTATCAAATCACGTCCGATTGACCTCAAATTTTGCACACAAGTCACAAATGACGCCACGGACCTACTCCAACACCCGGACCCCAATCCGAGCCCGGTAACCACAAAGTCCACTCTCGGTCAAACTTCCAATTTCCAACTTTTTCCATTTCAAGCCTAATTTAACTACGGACCCCCAAATCACAATCCGGACACACTTCTAAGTCCAAAATCACCCAATGGAGCTAACAGAACCATCAAAAATCTATTCCGAAGTCGTTTACACACAAGTCAACATCTGGTCAATCTTTTCAACTTAAGCTTTCAACCTTGAGACTAAGTGTCTCAACTCATTCTGAAACTTTTTTGGACCCGAACCAACTACCCCGGCAAGTCACACAGCAGCTATAAAGCATAAAATGAGCAGTACTGGTGAAACCTTGAGCAGTACCTTCTCCCCAACCATGAAAGCAACATCATGAGCCTTCCTATCGGCGCAACTCTTCTGTCTGGACTAAAAAATGCGAAGGCGATCCTGAATCAATTTAACCTTGTCCAAAGCATCCTGAACCAAGTCAATACCCAATAGCCTAGCCTCTCCTGAATCAAACCAACCCACCGGAGATCGACATTGTCTCTCATACAAAACCTTATATGGAGCCATCTGAATGCTCGACTGGTAGCTGTTGTTGTAGGCAAACTCCGCGAGCGGCAGAAACTGATCCCAAGAACCCCTGAAATCTATGACACAAGTGCGTAGCATATGCTCCAATATCTGAATAGTGCGCTCGGACTGTCCGTCCGCCTGAAGGTGATATGATGTACTCAACTCAACCTGGGTGCACAAATCTCGCTGCACGGCTCTCCAAAACTGCGATGTAAATTGCGTGCCCCGATCTGAAATGATGGACACTGGCACGCCGTGAAGGTAAACAATCTCGCGGATGTAAATCTCAGCCAACCGCTCCGAAGAATAAGTAGTCCCAACTGGAATGAAGTGCGCAGACTTGGTCAGCCGATCCACAATTACCCAAATAGCATCGAACTTCCTCGAAGTCCGTGGGAGCCCAACTACAAAATTCATTATGATACGCTCACATTTTCATTCTGGAATCTCAAGCCTCTGAAGCAATCCACTCGGTCTCTGATGCTCATACTTCACCTGCTGGAAATTAAGGCACCTAGCTACAAACCCCACTATGTCCTTCTTCATTCTCCTCTACCAATAATGTTGCCTCAAGTCCTGGTACATCTTCGTGGCACATGGATGAATGGAATACCGCGAACCGTGGGCCTCCTCAAGAATCAAATCACGTAGCCCGTCTACATTAGGCACACAAATCTGACTATGCATCCTCAACACCCCATCATCCCCAATAGTAACATCCCTGGCATCACAGTGCTGAACCGTGTCCTTAAGGACAAGCAAATGGGGATCATCATACTGGCGCTATCTGATGCGATCATATAAGGAAGACCGAGAAACCACACAAACTAGAACCTGGCTGAGCTCTGAAACATCTAATCTCATGAACTAGTTGGCCAAGTCTTGAACATCAATTGCAAGAGGTCGCTCACCAACAGTAATGAATGCAAGGCTACCCATACTCACCGCCTTTCTACTCAAGGCATCGTCCACCACATTGGCCTTCCCGAGATGATACAGAATAGTAATATCATAGTCCTTTAGCAACTCTAACCATCTCTACTGCCTCAAATTTAGATCCTTTTGTTTGAACAAGTGTTGGCGGCTCTGATGATCCGTAAATACCACACAAGACACATCGTAGAGATAATGCCTCCAAATCTTCAATGCATGAACGATGACAACCAACTCTAATTCATAAAAAGGGTAGTTCTTCTCATGAGGCTTCAACTGACGTGAAGCATAAGCGATCACTCTACCCTCCTACATCAAGCCACACCCAATACTGATCTGAGAAGCATCACAATACACTGTATAAGAGCCTGAAGCTGAAGGCAAAACTAGAACTGGAGTTGTGGTCAAGGCAGTCTTGAGCTTCTGAAAGCTCTCCTCACATTCATCCGACTACCTGAAAGAAGCATCATTCTGGGTCAATTTGGTCAAAGGTAATGCAACAAATGAGAAACCCTCCACGAAGCGACGATAATAACCGACCAAGCCAAGAAAGCTCTGAATCTCTTTAGCTGAGTACAGTCTGGGCCAACTCTGAACCGCCTCTATATTCTTCGGATCTACCTAAATACCCTCACTGGACACCACGTGCCCCAACAATGCCACCGAACTAAGCCAAAAATCACACTTGGAGAACTTGGCATAAAGCTTATCCTCCCTCAATCGATCTAACACAATCCTCAAATGTTGGGCATGCTCCTCCTGGCTACGAGAGTACACCAGGATATCATCAATGAATACTATAACAAACGAGTCGAGATAAGGCTGAAATACATTGTTCATCAGATGCATGAATGTTGCTAGGGCGTTGGTCAGCCCAAAGGATATCACAAGGAACTCATAATGACCATAACGGGTACTGAATGATGTCTTTAGAATATCCGAGTCCCGAATCTTCAACTGGTGATACCTAGACCTCAAATCAATCTTAGAGAACACCCTCGCTCCCTAAAGTTGGTCAAATATATCATCAATGCGCGGCAAAGGATACTTGTTCTTGATTGTTACTTTGTTCAACTGCCTATAGTCGATGCACATCCGTATAGTTCCATCCTTCTTCTTTACAAACAGAACTAGTGCATCCCAAGGAGATACACTAGGCCTAATAAACCCCTTATCAAGAAGTTCCTGAAGCTGTTCTTTCAGTTCCTTCAACTCAGCTGGTGCCATACGATACGGAGGAATAGAAATGGGCTGAGTGCCCAGTACCAAGTCAATACCAAAGTCAATATCCCTGTCGGGCGGCATGCCCATCAGGTATGCAGGAAACATATCCGAAAAGTTTTGCACCACCGGAATAGAATCAATAGTAGAAGTATCAGCACCAACATCCCTCACAAAGGCCAAATAATATAAACAACTGACGAGCGCAAAACACACACTTAAATATGCTCGTTAGTCGAATATACTATAATATAATATCATATCCACAGGGATTGGAGTTAAACGGTATTTTCGTAGTTATAGCTTGATTGCTATACAAGATGATCAACAATTGAGAATTATGTGATTAAAACTAAAATTAACTAAGAATATAAACTATTGACGAATGACACTCGAACAAAAGTAAGCAAGGAAGACATCAATGGGAGAAAATGGAGATTGATTGGATAGATGCAAGATAAATGTCTGGGAATTAACTCTAGTTAATTCACTTCTAATGTTCAAGTGAGTCTCTCTAATTCACTCAATTATTAGTTCAAACGTTTAGTAGAAACTCCTCTCTCGATTAAGTCTCAACCTCACAATATGAATCAATTTAAGCTCAGTGAAGATATGCAAGAATTCGTGGTGGATTGGTCTTTAGGAGAACCTCTCTCGATTATCCTCCTAACTAGGGTTAAACAATAATTCAACTAGCCTCTTTCGATTACTAAAAAGAATTAATGAACTCAACCAACAAGATAATGCAACAATATCACAAGTTATTCCTCTCTCGATGACATGGACATGTGAATATAAATGCAACAATTAAATCATCCAAAACGATTCAATACATAAAAACTAGAGTTATAACCCACAAACAAATATCAATACACCAAATCCATCAAACCCTACAGAGAATTACTCTGTAGACATGGAGTAATTCATCATAAATACATTTAAAGTAAAAAAAACATAAAACGATCCAAACTCGCGTCTTGAGTGAGGATTGAATGATGAATTCCTTGTGCTTTTGCTTCTCCAACTCCTTCTTAGCCTCCTTAGGTCTTAGATGTGTCAAAAGTCCAGAAAATACTATTTTTCATGTATATATACCAATTAGGGCCGGGCCCAAATGAACACACCGTTTCCTACACGAAATAGGATAATTTCGGGATTGGACGTGCGCGGCCGCGCCCCTGGAGGTGTGCTCGCGCACTTTGGATAGTGTATTGCTCTACTTGCGTGCCCAGTGCGCGATCTCGCACCTGGGTCTCCTCTTACTCGCAATTTGTTTCTCCCGTTAAGTGTATTATTGCCCGTTTACCCCCGAACACGACTCCAACTTAATCCTTGGGTTTTTACTCAGACTTCAAAGCTTCATAATAGCTCGAATTTATTCCAAAACATCTACAAAGCTCGAAATCACTCCTACAAGGTATAAAACACACAATTAGTGCAAAACACTATCGATTAAAGCTCAAACTCAATTGAAGTACAGTAAATTAGAGTGCAATAGGTGACTAAAATACGAGATTATAGCCTACCATCAATACCCTACACTTAAATCATTGCTCGTCCTCAAGCAATCAAACAACACTTTATAACGACACGACCTTTTTAAGCAACTATCATAACTCATCATACCAAGAATATTTAAAATAGACTAAGCACACTAGTGTAATATCCTAGCCTCAAGATTTGACTCACAAGCACCACACATTATTAATAACTCGCTCACTTACCCCAATATAGAGGTCAACGACATTACCCTCCCTTCAAGAATCAAGTGCCCTTACACAACAATAAAAAGTAGTTCCGCTCATAATAAACATTAAGAACAACTAGGAACTCAAGATAGAAAGAATTCACTCACTCTCAGAAATAACATTCATATGCCATAAAAGATGAACCATAGGCTTGCCTGTAGTGTACTACTCTACTAATTGAGCTCATTCAGTCGAGGATCAAGTAGGATTTTAATTGGTTGTAATGTAAGCTGCGGGACGGGTAGGATATGATTTGGATATAAGAGTAACTAAACCTCCCTAAGCACTTTAATACATATAATATACCTTTCAAAACCCCACACTTATGTCAAACCATAAATTCCATCTTCACATCAATATATATTAACTCCATACTTCTTTAAGCATAATTAAATCAAGAGTTACACTATCAAGGACTATTTTTCACAACAATACAATTATTATATTTTTTTAATTTATTTTCTTTTTCAATTCAAGTGGCTCTTACTCTTTTAAAAACAATGCACATTTCTCCTTATTTCAATATTTCCACTCAAAAGCCAAACCAATCATCTCACACTCCAACTTTTACATAATTCATAACAATTTCAAGTGCTCATGAGAGGTACAAGGTTCAAATAGATGGTCAATTCAAACAAATGGGTAAGGCTTGTAATGTGGCTGCCAAAAAAAATAGGTTCACAAGCTCAAAGGGGTTAACTAAGATACATAACAATTTGGTGGGTAAAAGCTTATAACTAGCTCAACAAAGAAACGTCTATATCACTTCCAAGACTGAACAAAATGACTATTTCGCTTTGCAAATACACTGGGTAAATTCTAGACATCAAATACAATGCACAGAATAACACAAAACCTCACACCCACATGGCACATAACTCACTCAGGATCGGACTATCAAGACACTCTAGTCAAAGCAGTTAAACAAAGTTAAGATCATACAATTTATGGTACTTATTACAAGAGTCAAAAACTGAGTCTCAGCGTCACAACTAAAGCACTTACTATTCTCAATGCATAATAAAGTTAAGAGATATTGCCTTCAATTCAAATCATAGCACGAGGTTTCCTACTCCTAATAAAAATAAAAACTAACTACACCCGATTCAAATAAAATCCTTGAAAAAAAATCGCGGTCCAAAGAAACACCAAGGGAGAATTATTACACTATCCTACAAAAGAAAATCTTTTTTTTTATCTTTTTATTTCGACTTTAATCCCTCAAGAAACCTGTCGAATGATATCTATCGTCGGAAAAAATCAAAAAATTAAATTTTTTTATATTTTTTTAAAAAATAATTTCTACCTCTAACCTACTAAACAAAAACTAAACTAACACATATACATACAACATACAGTTATCCCCCACCCCAAATTTTTAAGTTGCGGCATGTCCCCATGACACACAATTAAAAATCATAAGGTAAAGGAAACTTCCTCGAATATCTAGTCGGGGTCAGAATCAAAGTCGGGCTCCATTCTTCTCACCCGAACTAGTACGCACATCCATGCAGATAGCTTCTTCTCAGCCTTCTTGGGATACACCCCACACTTATCTTTCTCAATTGCTGGAGCCGTATCTCTTGAACTCTTCACCTTCCACTCAACACTTGCAGCCGGCTTCTCCTATTTCACCCTTGTTTCTACATTCATCTCAAAAGTCAACATTTTCTCACCCACTCTAAGCGTGAGTTTTCTATCATGTATGCCCAATATTGCTCTACCCGTCGCTAAGAATGGTCTTCCTATAATGAGGGGGGCCTCTTTATTCTCCTCAATCTTCACTACTATAAAGTCTATAGGAAATACAAACTTATCTAACCGAACTAAGACATCTTCCATTATCCCCTCGGGTATGATAGTTATTTGGTCTGCCAGCTGCACAAATATTGGTGCAGACCTTGTCTCTCTAATCTCATTCTCCAGCTTCCTGTAAATAGACAAAGGCATTAAATTAATTGAGGCACCAGAATCACACAAAGACTTATCAAAATTACGAGTGCCTAACGAGCAAAGTATAGTAAAACTACCTAGATCATCACACTTTTGTGAGAGTTTGTTTTGCAAGATTGCGCTGCAATGCTCTGTGAGCTTGACCACTGAGGTCTCTTCTACCTACCTCTTCTTTGTAAGGATCTCCTTCAAGAATTTGGCATAAGCTGGCCTTTGTGAGAGCACTTCTGTGAATGGCAAATTTACACTAACCTGTTTCAGCATATCAAAAAATCTCTCAAACTGCTTATCCAGTTTTTCCCTATATAGCTTTTGGGGAAAAGGTAGAGCAGGCATGCGCTCGCTCTCATTCCGATCCTCCTTTCTCGAAGTGTCCTCCTTCTTCTTTTTGTCAGCTCCCTTCTTGCCTTTCTTCTTCTTCTCAACTTCAATTTTCAGCTTCTCCTCACTTTCTTTTTTAGGTACCACCTCTTTTTGGACTGGAGTGGGATCTTTCAACACTTGCCCGCTTCTCAAGGTCACAACATTCACTGTTTCTTTAGGGTTTCTTTCAGTATCAGCTAGCAGAGTACTCGGGATTCTCTCAGACAATACAATTACAATTTGCCCCACTTGCTTCTCCAAGTTTCGCAACCTAGTGCCAAGTTCTTTGATAACTGCACCATAAGCATCTAGCCTTTCAACCGTATTGACAATAAAGGACTTCATCAGATCTTCTAGCCCAGGCTGATTGGAATGTTGAGGCTGGAACTGCAGCCTCTATTGATTTTGGAAGCCTGGGGCTCCTTGTCCCTGGAAGCTGGAGTTGTTTTGTTCCCATCCATTTGCAGTACCCCCAGGTGAACTCCACAAAAAATCAAGGTGCATCTGACCCATTGCATTGAAGTTATAATTCACAACAACATTAACTTCCTCAATTGAGGCTTGACACTTATGAGTAGGATGTCTTCTTTCACATATATCACAAGCTGTGTGGGGCTCACTATGTATTGAAGCTAAGGTAAGCTTCCTTATTTCCTTGGATATGGCATCAAGTTGTACCTGCACAGATGTGTTAGCATCAACTTGGTGAACACCAGTTGATCTTCTTTTTTCAGCAATCTCAGAGGGCCACTGATTTGTATCTTCAGATAACTCATCTAGAATTGTGACTATCTCCTCTGGGGTGTTCTTCATCAACGGACCTCCAACTGCATTTGCTCAATGTTCTGCATGAGGCCAGTGTCAATCTATCCCAAAAGTCGTGGAGTTGTATCCAGAGTTCAATTCCACTATGTTGACACTTTCGCATTATCTCTTTAAACCTCTCCTAAGCTCCAAACACAGTTTCAGTCTCGTTCTGGAAAAAGTTATGGATTTCACTTCTAAACTTGCCCGTCTTAGCTGATGAGAAATATTTATGAATAAATTTCCTGGTCATCTCATCCTATGTTCTAATCGATCCGTTAGGCAAGCTTCGAAGCCAATGCTTTGCATCATCTTTGAGTGTGAAGGGGAATGTCCTTGAGTAGACTGTATCTTGTGACACACAATTGTATTGAAAGGTGTTCATAATCTCCTCGAAGTCCATCAGATGATTGTTTGGATCTTCGTTCATCTTTCCTCTGAAGACACAACTGTTTTGCAAAGTCTGAAGCAACCCCTGCTTCAACTCAAAATTATTAGCTGCAACTGGAGGTAGTCTAATCAATTCTCCGAGCTCTCACTTATTTATAGAAAATTTGTGCATTTCTAAGAGCCATTTCATCAGCATCCCTTGTAGCTTTCTCTCATTGTTGGACTGCCTCTCGTGCAGCCAAATCTATATTATCATCATCTCCAGCCATATTCTTTTTGGTTGAGGATTGCCCAACCTTTTCTATATTCGCAGAGAGATTTCTTTCCTTCCTCAGCTATCGCAGTTACTTTTCTATCTCTCGGCCGTAAGGTAGCAATTCTTTCCCGGAGGATCGAGTCATGCACCACTCTTACCTGTAGCATGCGCATAGTTAAGGAACACCAAATGTAAAAAGAGAAAAAATAAAATAAAAAGAAAAATTCCTGAATTAGGACTACAAACTATTTCCAACACTATTGATTGCCAATCCTCGGCAACGGTGCCAAAATTTGACGAGCGCAAAACACACACTTAAATATGCTCGCCGGGAGTAGAACTATGATTTGAAGTGTGTGGGTTCTAAATTTTAAAATAAAACACTGCTTTCAACGGGAATCGGACCCCCATCTTCCCCAGCAAACCCACAACCCTTACCATTGAACCAAGACCCATTTTGTTACTAGATTCGGCAGTATATATTTATATAGATTTAGTAAATATTTCGATACAAATACAGGGGTCCGGCAAAAGTCATTAGGTTCGCCCGAACCCGCACCCACTACTGTAGCTCCGCCCCTGATGCTCACTAGTCGAATATAGTATAATATAATATCGTACCCACACGGATTAGAGTTAAACAGTATTTTTGTAGTTATAGCTTGATTGCTATACAAGATAATCAACAATTGAGAATTATGTGATTAAAACTAAAATTAACTAAGAGTCTAAACTATTGACGAATGACACTCGAACAAAAGTAAGCAAAGAAGATATCAATAGGAGAAAATAGGAATTGATTGGATAGATGCAAGATAAATGTCTGGGATTTAACTCTAGTTAATTCACTTCTAATGTTCAAGTGAGTCTCTCGAATTCACTCAATTATTAGTTCAAATGTTTAGTAGAAACTCCTCTCTCGATTAAGTCTCAACCTCACAATATGAACCAATTTAAGCTCAATGAAGATATGCAAGAATTCGTGATTGGTTTTTAGGAGAACCTCTCTCGATTATCCTCCTAACTAGAGTTAATTAATAATTCAACTAGCCTCTTTCGATTACTAAGAAGAATTAATGAACTTAACCAACAAGATAATGCAACGATATCACAAGTTATGCCTCTCTCGATTACATGAACATGTGAATATAGATGCAACAATTAAATAATCCAAAATGATTCAATACATAAAAATTAGAGTTATAACCCACAAACAAATATCAATACACCAAATCCATTAAACCCTATAGAGAATTACTCCGTAAACATAGAGCATTTCATCACAAATACGTTTAAAGTAAAGAAAAACATAAAACGATCCAAACTCGTGTCTTGAGTGAGGATTGAATGATGAATTCCTTGTGCTTTTGATTCTCCAACTCCTCATTAGCCTCCTTAGGTATTAGATGTGTCAAAAGTCCAGAAAATACCATTTTTTCATGTATATATATTCCAATTAGGGTCGGGCCCAAACGAACACACCTTTTCCTACGCAAAATAGGACAATTTCATCATTGGACGTGCGCGGCCACGCAGGTGGAGGTGTGCTCGCGCATATAGCAGTGCACTTTGGACAGTGTACTACTCTACTTGCGCGCTCAGTGCACGATCACGCACCTGGGTTATCTCTTGCTCGCAATTTGTTTCTCCCGTTAAGTGTACCATTGCCCGTTGATCACCGAACACGACTCTAACTTAATCCTTGGGCTTTTACTCAGACTTCAAAGCTTCATAATAGCTCAAATTCATTCCAAAATATCTACATAGCTCGGAATCACTTCTACAAGGCATAAAACACACAATTAGTGCAAACAACTAGCGATTAAAGCTCAAACTCAATTGAAGTGCAGTAAATTAGAGTGCAATAGGCGACTAAAATACGAGATTATAGCCCATCATCAACAATCCTTCCCAACCATCCATTGGGCCTTCGGTTATGAAATCACTCTACGGGGAACATAATCTAGATAACCTTTCCACTCGATTTTTGGCAACCCCGGCATCGCTAACGCCACGATCTTAGTGTGACAATACAGCATAGCATGCCATGAAGACAACCAATCCATACCCAAGATCACATTGAAATCAACCATACTAAGCAATAAGAGATCAACTTTAGTCTCCAATCCCCCAATAGTCACTACACATGACTGATATACACGATACGTAACAATAGTGTCGCCCACGGGCGTGGATACATGAACATATGAGACAAAGGACTCATGGGGCATAACCAGATAACGAGCAAAATACGATGATACATACAAATATGTGGAACCAGGGTCAAATAATACAGAAACATCTCTGTGTCATACTAAGATAATACCTGTGATCACTATGTCTGAAGCAATGACATTTGGTCTGGCAGGAAGAGCATAGAATCGAGCCTGGCCACCACCTGATCGGCCTCCCCGTCTAGGGAGACCCCTAGCTGCCTGAGACCCACCCGAGTTAGCTGGGCGGGTGGTGAAGTAACTGGTGCTAAAGTCGTAGTCCGACTCCTCTGTTGAGCTGGACCTCCCGTAAGGCAGGGTCAATCTCTCTTTATGTGACCTAAATCTCCACACTCAAAACAACCCCTCTCGGACATTGGCGGTAAGTACTGAGGTGGACCTCGAGAACCAGAATAACTGTCAGAAGAACCTGGTACAGATGAAACCTGAACTGATGGTGCACGAGATGAACTCTGAGCTGGAAGAGCAGTGAGAGATGACTGACCCGGACGGGCACTGTACGAACCATGGCTAGATGATGCACCACGGTGAACTGGACGAGCCATCTGAGCGGGACTATAAGGACGACCCCTACTATGGTAAGATTGTCCCCCAGAATGAACACCACTAGGACCCCCCGAACCTCGAGGCCTCTTGGCCTCCCTCTCCTCACGCTCCAGACTACGAACCATCTCTATCTGCCGAGCAATATCGACCACCTCATCGAAAGTAGCACCAGATACCCTCTCCCGAGTCATAAGCAACCGAAACTGATATGCGAGGCCATCAATGAACCTCATAATCATCTCCCTATCAGTGGGAACCAACCAAACTGCGTGACGAGCCAACTCGAAAAACCTCATCTCGTACTGGGTCACAAACATGCCATCTTGACGTAGCTTCTCAAACTGTCTGCGCAGCTCCTCCCTGCGAGACTGCGGCATGAACTTCTCCAAAAAAAGAACGGAGAACTCATGCCATGTAAGTGGTGCTGCACTGACTAGCATACGCCTCTCATAAGTCTCCCACCATTTGAAGGCAGCCCTAGTAAACTGAAAAGTAGTGAATGAGACCCCACTGGTCTCCAGAATACATGTCGTACGAAAATTCCGCTGGCACCTGTCCAAAGAGTCCTGGGCATCCTCAGACTCAACCCCACTGAATGATGTAGGTTGGAGTCTCCCAAATCTCTCTAGTCTCCTCTGCTCATCATTAGTCATAACGGGACCCACCTGGGCCTGAGTAGCTGCAACCGACTAGGCTGGTAGTACCCCTGGTAACTAAAGTCCCTGCATAATCTGCACTGGAGTACGAGAGATGGGAGTCTGAGTACCTCCCCCGGCCTTAGAAGTGGCTGTTGCGGTCGAAACAGAAATCGCCTGAGCAAGGATGGTGCACACAGTCAAAATCTGAGCCAAAGCCTCTTAAAGGCCTGGAATCACAATGGGCACAGTTGTTGCCTGAGCTGGCCCCACTGGCTCAACCATATCTGGTATTGCTCGTGAGCTGGAGCAACTGGTGGATCTACAGGTGTCGCTCTAGCTGTTGTACGAGCTGCACCTCTGCCCCTACTGCGGCCTCCCGTGGCCATAGCTGGTGGTATTGGTGGTTGTCCATCCTGACCGGTAGCACGTGTCCTCGCCATTTGTGAGAGAATAGGACAACAAAACTTTAGTGACCAGAATCAACAAATCTGCACGACAAAAATACAAGAATCTGAAGTTTCCTAAGGGTTCGACAGCCTCTCGAAGATAAGTACAGACGTCTCCGTACCGATCCGCAAGACTCTACTAAACCTTCTCATGACTCGTGAAACCTATGTAACCTAGGATCTGATACCAACTTGTAACGACCCAAAACCAACCCGTCATGATGGCTCTTATCATAGTACTAGGCAAGCCGACTACTCAGACATTTCCAACACTTTAAATTTTTGAAAGATATGAAACAGTTTAATTAAAGGAAAATATTTTAAAAGCAGGATAGGAAGTCATAACTCAATACATAATCTCTCCTAAAATTATGGTGTCACCGAGTACATGAGCATCTACATAAAGATATAGTCCGGTATACCGTCTAGAAAATAAAACTAAAATAAATAAAATAAAAGATAAGGGAGGAGAGTCAAGGTCTACGAATGCCCAACAACTCCCTCGATAATCTTCGAATATCTGGACTCCGCAACTCAGCAACCGTCGTGACCGAAAATACTTGGATCTGCACACGAGGTGCAGGGTGTAGCATGAGTACAACCAACTTAATAAGTAACAAATCTAACCTTTGGACTGAAAGTAGTGAAAAACTCAACAGATACAGTTTAATATAGAAATAACAGTGCAGACATGTAGACATGTTTTAAACTTCATCAGATAAAAACTCAATACAAGTAAAATAGATCAACTCTGAATGATAGGAGGGATATGACATTTCTATACCTACATGCCACTGTGCATGCTGTATGTGGTATACTACAATGGAAGCCTCACGTACTCACACTCTTAGGGTACTCAATCACTCAGTACAGTACGGGGTAGGTTCAACCCACGAAACTCCATCCCAAATATAATGTATAGGAAACTCAATGCCCGCGGGACTCCATCCCAAATGTGAATATATAGGGCAACTCCATGTCACGAAACTGCATCCCAAATAATGCGCTCACTGTGGGGGTGCAGACTCCGGATGGGCTCCTTCAGCCCAAGCGCTATAATAAGCCAGATCCATGCATAAATAAATAAAAACAAGTTGCGGCGTGCAGCCCGATCCCATAACTATCACTCACAACCAGGCCCTCGGCCTCACTCAGACATCAATCTCTCCAGTCTCTCGAGCTCACAATGTAATGAAACTAGCCCAAAAATGATGATATGATGTATCGATAAATAACAACAGAGATTGAGATATGATATACAACGAAAGAATATGACTGAGTGCGAAATTTCAGTTTAAACATATAATTTGACAGCAGAAATGACCTCAATGGGTCCCACTAATACCAGCATTTGCCTAAACATGATTTCTAACACGAGTCATAGTTCAGTCTCTCTAACAGATGAAACATACATGGAAAATACAAGTTAATTGACTACACAACTCTACGGAATCGACTGAGCCTCAATTTCTACAGTGCACGCCCACACGCCCGTCACATAGCATGTGCGTCACCTCCAAACAAATCACATAACACGCATAATCAGAGTTCATACCCTCAACTCCAAGTTTAGAAGTATTACTTACCTCAAACTGTGTGAAACTCCACTCCAGCAAGCCCTTGTCTCGCGAAACGGCTTCCAAATGTCTCGAATCTACCACAAACAGTTCGATACAATCAACACGGGCTAAAGGAATCAATTTCATAAGTAAATACTAAGCTATTAATCAAAAATCAAAAAGTCAACTCAAAAGTTGGGCCCCGGCCCAGGTCTCGGAATCCAATAAAAGTCATAAAATCCGAACAATCATTCAACCACGAGTCTAACCATACCAAACTTACCAAAATACGACATCAAATCGCCACTCAAATCTCCAAATTAAACCCTTCAAATTCCTAGCCTCCAACTCCCAAATTCCACCTAAAAAACAAATAAACTAGGTGGGAAATTTAATGGGGAAACATAACTATTGAGCAAATTAAACCACAAGTGACTTACCTCAAGAATACCTTCGAAATCCCTCTCAAAATCGCCTAATCCCGAGCTTGGAATGTTCAAAAATGAAGAAAATCTCGGAACCCTCGTTTTTAATACATTGCCCAGCCTTTTCCGCACTTGCGGAGCCTGGGCTCGCACCTGCGCTCCCGCTTTTGCGGAGAAAAACTCGCTTATGCGAAACTCACTCAAAAGCCGACCAAGCGCACCTGCAGCCCTAGATTCGCACATGCGGGACCGCATCTGCGAACCATTCCTCGCTTCTACGACTCCCATGCTACCTGTCCAAAATCGCTTCTGCGGTCAACCTCGCGCAGATGCGCATCCGCATCTGCGAAAACTTTTCCGCGCCTACGACCCCCAGTGACCTTCCTCCTCTTCACAGTTGCGCAAGCTTAGCTGCTTCTGCGACTCCGCACCTGCAGCCAATCCCACCGCAGGTGCGATGACACCAGATCTGCAACACCTCAATATAACACTTAAGCCAAATTCGATCCGTTAACAATACGAAAACAACCTGAGCCCCCTCTCCCCCCCGGAACCTCAACCAAATATACCAACAAGTCCTATAACACTGCACGAACTTAGTCGAGCCTTCAAATTTCTACAAATAATGCTGAAACCTATCAAATCACGTCCGATTGACCTCAAATTTTGCACACAAGTCACAAATGACACCACAGACCTACTCCAAGTCCCAGAATCCCAATCCAAGCCCGGTAACCACAAAGTCCACTCTCGGTCAAACTTTCAATTTCTAACTTTAGCCATTTCAAGCCTAATTCAACTAAGGACCCTCAAATCACAATGCAAACACACTCGTAAGTCCAAAATCACCCAATGGAGCTAGCGGAACTATCAAAACTCTATTCCAGAGTCGTTTACATACAAGTCAACATCCGGTCAATATTTTGAACTTAAACTTTCAACCTTGACACTAAGAGCCCGTTTGGACATAAGAAATTCTTTCCTTTTTTTCCAAAAACAATTTACTTTTTTTCGAAATCAGCGTTTGTTCATAAAATTTCCAATTTTCACTTGAAGATGCATTTTGAAAATTTTTAAAAATTTGAAAAATTCCAAAAAACTGTTTTTCCAAATTTTCACTCAAATCACTCACAAAACTTCAAAAACAACCCAAAATTATATTCATGTCCAAACACAACTCTAAATTTTAAATACCATTTTCATTTGAAAAACTTTTTCCCCCTATTTTGGAATTTTATAATTCTTTTGTCCAAACGCCCACTAAGTGTCTCAATTCATTTCGAAACTTTTTCGGACCCAAACCAACTACCCCGGCAAGTCACATAACAGCTATAAAGCACAAAATGAGTAGTAAATGGGTGAACGGGGCTACAACCCTCAAAACGACCGACCGGGTCGTTACAGTTGTATTCAATTCACCGATATTCATTATTCACTATTATACATTATATTCAATTCGACTTTATTCAAGAAATATAGACCTTCGGAATACATAAATATAGGCGAAAAATAATGTATTTATACAAAAGTACAATGTATTTGAGTGTATTTGTACAAAATATAATGTATTTGTATAATTGTATGTGACTCAATAGCAAAGAAGAGAAGAAAGTTTGCCGGAGATGGCGTTTTCCGGCAAAGCAAAATACTGTATACTCCCTCTGTTTCAATTTTATGAACTCATTTAACTGGGCATGGAGTTTAAGAAAAGAGAGAAGACTTTTAAACTTGTGGTGTAAAATGAGGCACATATATTTTGTGTGGCTATAAATCATTGCATAAAGGTAAATTGTTTCCAAATAGGGAAGGGGGTCATTCTTTTTGGCACAGACTAAAAAGGAAATAGGTTAACATAAATTGAAACGGGGGGAATACATTGTATTAAAACTAAAAATGGAGACGAACAAAAACTTGGCCCTCAAATCTTCTCCGGCAACTCTGCTTCAGATTTCCAAAAGCTCAATCCGTAGCCATGGCCAAATCTGTTCGCCTACTCCATCTTTGCTTCAGATCTATTCTCTTAGCTTCAGAAAATCCACTATCGCCACCAAAAATGGATGTTATGATGGCTACCTTGATGGAAAAAGGAGAGAGATTTGGGGGAGAAAGAGAGGATTAAGAATCTTGCTGATAGAGAGAGAAGGAAGAGAGGGGGAAAGAACATAACTAGCATATTTCACGCCTCAATAATAGGGTATAAAATAAATACATATTTTGTTATAAAATAGAAAAGGTAGCTATAAGTAATAATATTTTAAAATTATTTTAGTTTATAAAAAATAAGGTGTAATAGTTCGCTATAGGAGGTAAAATTTCCCTGTCGTAAAGTTTCGTGTTTCGTTCCGTCGTCGATCAATCTATCACTCAATCACAGACCGCTCTATCATTGTCTGATTTTTGGTTGTCTGATCACACTCGAAATTATGTATCTACTTATCATATTTTTACCCCTGCTCGGTAGTTTTGCAGTAGGTTTGTTTCGGACGTTTTCTAGGAAAACCGAGACCAATTTACAAACTCGTATTCTTACCTAAAAGAGAAAAGCTTCATCCCTAGACTATATAAAAGGAAAAAAACAATTAATGAGCAAAATGTTTTAAACTTTAAAGCTGCAAAAGAACACTCAAAGGTTAGGCAGATTCAAAATAAATTTCACTGTAAATTTGTCACGGGCAGCACAAAAAGCAATTTGACAGAAGAATATGATATATATTTTTTCCAATTTAACAGGAATCCGAGGGGATGAAATGCTCCCTACCGAAAATTTCTTCATTCTCAACACACCCCTCGTTGGTATTAAGAAGATGATAAGATAATCCACAAAATATTAACTAGATTTTAAAATACTGAGCCACGTTTTGGTTGGCAAAGCACCTTTTTAAAAGAAGCTAAATAAGAAGGAAAAATAAAACTGTCTTGCGCCTAACATTGCACTATGCAAAGATAAAGCTACTGTTAGAGTAAAATGCAACAGGAAGAACACCCAAAGCCCAAATGAATGAAGCTAAGATTTCCTTCTCAAGAATGGAAGATGTAATATGGCCTTTAACACCAAGTCAAAGTTCATCCTGCAACAAATAAGAGTACCAACATCATCTATGATACAAGAAACCATGTCTGATATATACATTATAAAAAGCATCTCCAAACTTGTTTTTGTTTTTTTTGGGCCAAGCCAAATTAAATTTCATTGCAACAATTTTTAAAGCAACTCCATAAATGTTTTTGACTCATAGTATCTGAAGTAGATTTAATTTTATAAGCCAGTAAACAAGTAGGATAGCTTTTTATACTCAGCTTATTATCCAAGAAGAGCGACAAGAAAGCAAAGATTTAGAGGATAAGTGAGGTTATTGGAAGACTCTTAGGAAATCCGGGGGAGCGAGAGAGTTGGAAGAGAAGAACAGTTCATTCTGAACTTACATGATAATCATCATCGTAATCACGGCGATAGCGCTGCAAAACAAAAATTTGTCAGCAAAGTTAGACACTATTTAACCAACAGAATTACTGGGGAAAGAAAAAGAGAAATTGACATAGAATACCAGAGTGGCATAATGAATACTACAAAGTTTATCATTGTAATTGATTATTATTGCTTTGCTGAATTTGTTTAACATGAAGACCAAATCTCTGGCCAGAAGCTCTTATTAGGTCTGATTGAATGCTTATTGGGCAACCAAAGCCATAAGTTGAGGGTTCCAAACATATGGCTTTTTAGCTTAAAAGCTACTTGAGCTTGAAATTTGATAACAAAAGGAAGACAAAGTTGTCAAAGATAAAGTGTATAATCAAGTCATAATCAGCTAACTCCGAATCATTCAAAGAGTTAAACAAGCAGAAAGTGATAGTCATAGAAATTGAAAACAGAGTAGCTACGATCTCGAACTAGGAAGGAATTACAACAAAATAAGAAATGTGGCAAGGGAAAAAGAGAGTAAATGATGGCAGAAAACTAAAGGGAAAAGCACATAGCATGTTGAGTTCAGAAGATCTGAAACACTGACCCTCTTGTTTCTATCTCTATGCCTGTCCCTATCCCTATCCCTATCTCTTCTCCTCCTTTCACCTTCCTCTCTTGCTCGTCGGGCTTCCTGAAAATTCCCACTACTTTAGCACTTGCGCCCAGAAAAGACATGATATGCGTATTAAATAAATGAAAACTGGATATCAACCTCTTCCTCTTTTGCTTTTCTCACTTTCTCTGCTTCCTCAAAAGCCTCCTTTTCAGCCTGCAGATATTGGTTTCAAGAAATCCAAGTTTTGAAGAAGCAATGAAGCTAGCACCAGTCAACATAGGACAAGGGATCAAGGACAAACCTCCCTATTAGCAAAGACTTCCTCAATCACTTTGTTTGCATAATCCGGCTCATTGCATATCAGTATGTTGTCAAATACAGAACCTGCCTTCACCTGCAGCCCATGACAAAACACATCAGTACATCACCCGTTCTAATTTCATAGAGGAAAACCTACATGTGAAAAGACAACATTATCCTAATTCAGTCTACTCAACTTACCTGCCAAACTTCGATCCCAACATATTTGATAGGCTTCAGCACATAGAGGTCAGGATCATCTTCAAATTCTGGAGAGAGAGAGAGATCAGAACGGATTTTCAATAAAATGACAAAAATTCAGAACATTGGCAAGTGTATTAAAATGCATCTCGATACAAATGCATACATCCATTACCTGGATTATCAATCCAAGGAGTCCTCCATTTACCTTTATAATTAGGGTTCTTTATTTTCTGGGACATAAGATACACTCGCTAAGTAGATATTCCAGTTACAACTCGAAGATTTCAAGCTTCATAATTAGAAGTCAGAAAGATTCTCACATACCTTTCGTTTCCATGGACCCTTATACGCTGGATTAGGTATTTTTGGTGGTCTCCAGATACCGTCCTCTTCATCATCCCAGTGATCAGGCTAAAATAGAATAGCAACTTTGGAAGTTTAGCTTGCTAAGTTACAAAATGTAAGTTCATTGGTGTAAACAGGCCTCTAACGTGTCTCAACTATGATAGATGGAAGGACAATGAAGTATTTGTACACATTCCCCCTCCATTACTACTGAAAAAGGACTAACATTTTCTATAAGTGCGGATGGGGAAGTAAAGAAACCCGCTAAGACAGTGATGACAAGCGAGTACATCACTTGTGGAATAAAGTTAGTTTTACAAAGAATAAGAATGTTTGTAGTGATATAACAGATAAATTGGTTAGCAAACTACATGTGAACGAAAAAAATCACTACAGAGGACAAAAATAAAAAAGTTCACTGCCAAGGAGTAAAAAACTGATTTATAAAACTAAAGAAAAGAGCCATTTCAGAATAACCACACCTCAGAAAAAGTAACTTCAGAACATCATCCATAACATGGGTTACATTAAGACAGTGTACATTAAAGCCTGCTGAACTAACCTTTTTAGCTTTTGGGTCAGGAATCTCTCTTGGAATAGAGTCATATCCCTGGAGTAAAAAGTAGTGCAATAAGGAAAAATTCAAAAACCAACTCAAAGCATAAGAAACCAAAGAAAACTGACGAAATGTGCAGTATGAACTACCTCTGGTTTGACCTCGTTTGGGTCCTCTATATATTCTCTATCATCCCAATCTGCAGGCTATAAGCAATGGAAATCACATAAGGCATTTGAAAATGAGCAGACGAGTATCAGAAATTTTTACAGAATAAGTAAAGGAAAGGAATGCAAAGAAGAACCTAAAATTGTCAAAATATCAATAGAAGAAATCGGGGGGAAATAGCTGATAAATAGGATTTCTGCGCCAAACTGTTGAAGGTGCCAATGTAACAATACACATGAATTGGGTTTAGGGGCATAAATAAGTCTTGCCTAAAGCACCTAGCTTTTTTCTGAAATACCTTTTTTGCATTTACATCTTTAATTTTCCGAGGAGGAAGGATATCCCAGTCCGTATACATGCTTCCAGAATCCCTTTCCCGACCATCAATCCAGATGCTGTATGATGCGTCAGGTCTAAGAATGAATGTGTAGAAATGGGTTAATTTGTCTGTTTCACATTGTAGATCCTTTTTGATGGGATAATTCTGGCCTTGGTAGGAAAGTATAACATGAAGTTTCTTTGTCTGTGTACCACAGATATCCGGTCCAAACATCATACTGCAGAAACAAAAACTTTTTTGTAAATTAAAGCGGAAAAAGTATGTACCATGTAAACAAACTACTATGAAAACTATGTAACCTAGAGCTTATACATAAAAGGAACATCTGGCACTTTTTGGCTTGTTTAGATAAAGGAACTCTATTGCTCATCTCTTTGCGCTAGCTTTAATTTTGATCCTTGAACCTATTTACAGTAACTACACTCAGTTTGCACATACCGATCATTGAAGTTTGACCAAGGTTAGATGTGTATCCAATCTCATAACCACTTTCTAATCAGGGAGATAAACAAGCTGAAATTTGACCAATGTTTATCTGAACTCACAACCCCTTTTACTAATTAAGGCCATCGACAAGCTGGCTTGGTGTACTTTCAGATAAAAGTGAAAATCGGGGCTCAGGAGTGACAATTTACAGAATTTAGTTCAGGCAGATGACTAGTCTATCTCTTAAAAGAAACACATTTCACATCAGGACTAAGTTTATACTCCCCCTTTTTCAGAAATCAAAATCTGGGTCTGCAAGCCAAAATATCACAGAATACAAACAGATCTTATGAAATTCATGTCTACGCAACTCTAAACTTTCTTCTCCGGTATGGGATGTCTTAAAAACATAGTGAGAAACAAACCTATAAGGGGTGTCTCCCCCGAATTTCTTCTGGCTGACATATCCAGAGAGAAGCTTTATGTAACCTCCACCACATTCAATGTCCTGCTCAAACTTTATAGAATACTGTACAACCAACGTTCTGTTCTTGTTGCTAAATTCTGGTATCTTAGCAGAGATGGCAAAATGTTTGGCATCGTTTGACGTCTGAATACCTGCAAAATCACAATCATCCTGAAATCTGCCACTGAAGCCATTTAGACAAATGTCCATGGACTTGTCAGCTTCATGGGGTCTTTAGTCAAATGAATTATAACCATCCCAAAATTGCAAAATGTTAAATGGCTACAAAAGAATCCTAATAGTTTCAGGTTTGTCTCATAGCGAGGATTTCTTTTTTTTTTTGATAACCGTGGTGTCCGGGCCAGCTTGCGCGCACCTCGATTAATTCCACGAGATACCTGCCACCTCCCACCAGCAACAGGTACCAGGTAACTCTATCTACCAAGGCCTGGATAGATGGAAAGAAATCACCTAGTATTTGCCTCCGCTGGGATTTGAACCTGAGACCTCATGGTTCTCACCCACTTCATTGACCACTAGACCACACCCTGGGTGCATCTCATAGCGAGGATTTAGAAAGTGGATTTCCAGTGTACTTTATTGTCTCCTTTCTTTTTTTTGTGATTAGTAGTGGACGGTTTAGCATATAAGAATAGCTGAAGAGTCCATCTGAAAGCTTTTTTTACACACATGAACACTTCCAAAAAAGAACTGATAAGAGTCGAAGCACCTTTATCATCAGGATCACCAGCCCATTTTCCAGCTGTATGCTTAAATGAACCTGCTTTCCCTTCACTCCTTTTCCAGTCAGACTTCACCCATCTGCTCCGCCAATCATCTTTTTAACAACACAACAGGGAAAAGAAACAAGAAAATAATAAATTAATCAGTGTATAATCACAGCAAAAAGGATCAACAATCCCACAGTAATCCTCTAATTATGAAGCAAGAGCTTATACAGAAGTGGACAGATCTGACTCTTCTGCTCATAAAGTCACTAATAACTACATCAATAATTCAAGCATATTCATACAAAAATAAGTCCACCCCATGTATCAATAATTCATTCAAACTCGCCCATAACTTCTGCAGCCCAAAAAATCTTTTCTTTTTTTTTTCCCTTCAAGCAACTTCTGGATCAACTAAAAATACAATGGAACTAGTGAAAAGACACAAAAAAGAAGTTCACCAATTGATTTCATGCTTCATTTGAATTAACCATTGGCTCATCCAATCCAAAAATCTCCCAGTTCTTTTAAAGAAAGGAAAAAATTCTAAGTGGATAGTAATAAAAAAATATAGACAATCCTCAAACATGGCCATGCTAATCTTCTCTGTAATCATTCCAGTTTTATTCTATGTCACAAAAGGGGCAATATTTCATGGGAAATTTATTGGGTCTAACCAGAAGTATCAAAAAATCAATTCTTTTCATACCATTTACAGAAGAAAAAAAAAAAAGAGAGGATGGAACAGCAAGATCAAAAATGAAACTATGAAATAGCATTAAAAGAATAAAGAAAAGAAAAATAATGAGTACCATCAAACTGTTCTTCAAAAAAGATCTCAGAGAATGAAGAGATGACAAGTGAGAAGAGTAACAAAACTAGTAGAAATGATTCAACTGAGAAGACTAATTTTAGACTTGTTCTTCGCTCATGCTTGGACAGAGCCATTTGCCCATTGTGGAAATTTGAGGGTCGTTAGAGTAATTATAGAAAGTTCCTTTTCGGTTTAAACCTTGATTTTCATTTATTTACGGAATTACCCTATTAGTCTTTTTGTTTTTCTGTTGACTTTTTTAAAGATGTTGCCCAATCAGAATAGGCTTTGCACGTCGCTTTGTCTAACGGGTTTTGCTTCTAGTACATTCCTTGTCCTCAGTCCACTTATTAGTGGAACTTCAAAATTTTAAAATGGCATCCCTGCTTTAAAAAATAAGAATAATTAAGGTCGGAAAATAAGTTATCTCACTATTCATTATTTCAGTATTAGTTAGTTCGAGATTGTTATCCCACCTTTTTATTGAAATAAAAATAACACTATAATATTGAGATGGGATTAGTTATACCGTAATTTTATCCCAACTAAATGTGGGATAAACGTAGGATAAACTCATCTCAAATTTAATCTCGTGATTAATTATATTTATCTCTCGTACCAAAGGAGCCCGTAATGTATGGTTTAAAGTTTAAACTTTGCTGGTGTTGATTTAGCAAAAAGAAATTACGGAAGCATGAAGATCGAGTGGGAATCTTAGGATCAATTGTGTAAATCTTTTGCCTTCATTTGACACTATTTTGTTTACCGCATTTATCTTCCTTTATTTAACTCGGAAAAGCTCATAGCGAGACTAGTTATACTTTAATTAAATATTATAATTAAGTATAACACATCTATATATATATATATATATTAGATTAAAAGCACAAATGCACTTAGTGAAATATCATTCATCTTTTTTATCTTATAAAAATATATTTTACATTGTACAAAGTTGTAATTTAATTATTTTTCTAACATTTAGTACTTTAAAATCAACTACTTAAAATTTTGTTTATTAAATCTTTCTTCAGTTGAATTAGAATTATTTGTCTTGGAACTACTTTCCTTTTGTGTATGAACTATATACAACACCAATTTAAGATATGATTATATAAATTATTAGAAGAACCCAAAATTAAACGAGTCACTACTTTGGCTTAATTAACTTGTTATTAAGTTAGCTCAATGGCAATGTGTTACCCCCGTACTTTCAAGTTAGAATTCATCTTGAGTGAATCAATATGAGTCAGAGAATTGAAGGACCTTTACAAAGATAATGATGGGTTAAAACAAGTTTTAACCCATATTGTGGGGGTTGGAAGGTTAAGAAGCTAATCGAATCGAAAAAAATAAGTTTATTCAAAAGTCGGCAAGTTGGGAATGTTATAACCCGTACTTGTGGGGTGAGACTAGGGTATTTAAGATGATAAGAAGGTAATGTTATGAGGCATTTTAGTCGTGTGATAGTCGTATGTTAAGTTTTGAAGCCAAGCGAGTTAAGAAACAAAAGTCGAGAAATGTTGTCGCAAGTTACGTTCATTATTTTACTGAAAATTTAGGTCTAATATTACTGAACTTTTTTCTCGATATACATGGATTTATGGGGTGATCTACCCACCAAATTGAAGATCTACGAGTCTAGTTTCCAACGCATTAAACCGTTTATCGATACGACGTCGGAGTAGAGAGATATTCTCATTTTCACGAGACTGCGCAAGCAGCTCCTGTTGGTACCCACTTGAGACCGCCACCGACCTTACTTCTTTTAAAAGATGTTTCAGCCTCATTTCGGGTCATTTCTCATCCAAATTTCATCCAAAAGCTCTCCCAAACCCTCTCTAACATACCCACAAGATATCGAGAATCAAACTCAAGGGAAATCAACTCAAATCATCAACAAAAGTGTTAAAGACTACAAGAGAATGCTTCTATGATATTGTGGTGTGATTGAGGGCTATTGTGAGCTAAGTTAAGATGGGGTTTCAAGTTGTAGCTTCTGTCCAAGGTATGTATAACATCTTCTTGATTGTTCCTAAGGTTAATCTTGTGTTGGTTGTGTTGTTTGAGTGAACAAATATAAGATGGCACTTGAAAGAACATGGGACATAGTTATCTTTTTGGTTGGACTATTTTTTGGCCACATATATGGTATGTGGTGGCTGAAATTTATGAGAAATAATTTGATAATGTTTTGCCTGCTGTTGTTAAGCTTTTCTAGGTGATAACTAAGTTTATTGAAGAAGAAAACATGAAACACAAGTGATTGACGATAAAAGATAGGGTGTTAGGCATATGGGGTTGTTTTGGAAGTTATTTTGTGGATGTTTTAAACTAGGAATCATATAGTACATATAAGTATGATGTTTTGAAGGTTGTAAACTAATTTATGGAATAAGAGTTGGATTTAATTTATGTTTTGTTATTAGTAAAATCGAGCTTGCCACTCAATATGATTGTTAAGATAATCGGAGAAGCTCATATTGGATTATATTATTGTTGTTGCTATTTTTGGTTATTGTTGTTGTTGTTGTTGTTGGGCTATTGATGACCCTTCGTGATCTTTGGGGTGTATTAAAAATAGGGGAGTTGCTTCCTAATTTTTCGTAAGCTATACGACTAGCCAAATACGATGGTACGACATTATATGTTGACGACAATATCATTTCACTTGTTATAGACGCAAGAAGTTATGTTGATCTTGGTTGAGGAATAAGGAATATATCATACATACTTACCTAAAAAAGGAAGATATCATACAAGTATGTTAAGACACTTCTTTCTTTTGGCATGATCTGAAGTGAAATTAACGTAAACAATACTTTATTTCATAACGGATCTACTCCTAACAACTAAGGTTGTACATGTTGTTCTTTTCTTATAAAGTTATTCTAAGAAAGTATGTATGATCCTTGAGTTAATCAAAGGTGCGATGACCTTACATCACTCCAAAAGGTTTAGAACGTGACTCCATGATCCAAATATGTATGTATATATATATATATATATATATATATATATATATACACTACTCTACTGAGCTGCGCTATAGTCGGCCTGGTATGGCAC